>NKDA01000003.1:7187500-7387500 GCA_002872375.1 Eulimnadia texana
TCTATGAGGGTCTATGAAAGTTTCGAACCCCCCTTCTGGTTATATGAAGAAGTGAAATTTGTAACTGACCCTCTCTCTATGCCTACGGCCTATACAGCCCATGATTCTGGGAATCTTTCCAAGAATCTTACAAGAATCTCTCATGAATCTTGCAAGATTCTTGAAGATTCCTATAGAGATTCTTGGCAAACGGAGAGAACATTGAGAATCTTGTAGAGATTCTTTTGAGATTCACGCTAAAATGCTTCAAGATTCTTATAAGATTTTTGGAGGATTCTTTTTGGTGATTCTCTCAAGAATCTTTAAGCTATGTACCCCCTGCATGAATCTTACAAGAATCTCTTACGAATCTCTTAAGAATCCTGCAAGAATCTTATGAGAATCTTTTAAGAATCTCTTAAGAATCTTGCAAGAATCTTTTAAGAATCTTGAAGCAATTTACCAAGAAACCTTACGGGAATCTTGAAAGAATCTTATGAGAATCTTGAAGCAATTTACCAAGAAACCTTATAGGAATCTTGCATGAATCTTATGAGAATTTTTTAAGAATCTTGGATGAATCTTATAGGAATCTTTTAAGAATCTTGAAGCAATTTACCAAGAAACCTTATAGGAATCCTGCAAGGATCTTTTAAGAATCTTTTAAGAATCATGTATGAATCTTTTAAGAATCTTTTAAGAATCTTGAAGCAATTTACCAAGGAACCTTAAAGGAATCTTGCAAGAATCTTATAAGAATCTTGTATGAATCTTGAAACAATTTGCCAAGAATCCTTATAAGAATCCTGCAAGAATCTTATAAGAATCTTGTATGAATCTTGAAGCAATTTACCATGAAACCTTGTAGGAATCCTGCATGAATCTTATGAGAATCTTTTAAGAATCTTGCATGAATCTTGAAACAATTTACCAAGAAACCTTATAGGAATCCTGCAAGAATCTTATGAGAATCTTTTAAGAATCTTTTACGAATCTTTTAAGAATCTTTCTCATCTTGCACTTGCAGATACCAAAGTGAAATCGTTCCTCTTCTTCCCTGTATAATAGCACCGTAATAACTAGACATTTATTATTATAATATATTATTATTATATTATTATAATAATATTATATTATAGAATATATTTATTTATTATAATATATTATTAATAATAATTATTATCACTGTAGAAATTTTTAAAAATATATTCATTCCTTCTGGCCAAATAACCAAAATGAAATATTCAGTATTAAAAAAAATCATAAAATAATAATAAGATTATTAATAAAAATAAAAGCATGATTAATTAATATATAAATATAAGTATGCTAAGATTTATATTCTACTATGTCGGTATTACATACCAAGGGGTCCGAAACGCCGAGGGAAAGTGTAGGAAGATTATTTGATAACACATGATAACACGGAGATAACATGGAGATAACGGATTGATAACAGCGATAAGATGACCCTAGGTGTTTGAAGATTATTGGAAGTTTCGGACCCCCTTGTTACATACAATCAAAGAAAACTAATAAATTAAGTTATTATTATTATTATTATTATTATTATTATTATTATTATTATTATTATTATTATTATTGAATCTCCAACATCCGGGTCTATCGTTCCTTTGTCGCCCACGTGACCAAGGGGGTCCGAAACTTGCAATAATCCTCGTACACTTAGGCCATGTTATCACCGTTATCAACCTTTTATCAAATAATCTTCGTATACTTTTCTCGGAGTTTCGGACCCCCTCGCACGTGACCAGTTCTGCTTGTTGACGTCATCGAGTATTTTAATTCATGTATTTATAGATTTAATCACCTTTTCATATGGACTAATAACAAAGGGGTCCGAAACTTGGAAAAATTTTCGTACACCTAGGTCGTGTTATAACTGTTATCAACCTGTTATCTCCGTGTTATCATGTGTTATCAAATAATCTTCGTACACTTTTCCTCCCAGTTTCGGACCCCCTTGAATAATAATAACAATATAAATATGTTAATTTTCATTTTCATTGTGGAATGTATGTAAATTTGAATTTGTTAAATTTATCGTGAATTAATTAACCGCATTTCTTATTTTCAAGGGGTCCGAAACTGTGAGGAAAAGTGTACGAAGATTATTTGATAACACGTGATTAACATGGAGATAACAGGTTGATAACAGTGATGACACGGCCTAGGTGTACGAAAATTATTTGATAACAAACGGTAACAGGCACATAACATGGAGATAATAGATTGATAACAGATTGATAACAGGGATAACACGGCCTAGGTGTACGAAGATTATTTGATAACATTGATAACAGGGATAACATGGAGATAACAGGTTGATAACAGTGATAACACGGCCTAGGTGTACGAAGATTATTGCAAGTTTCGGACCCCCCTTGACTGAAAATTATTACACAATCAGTTTTACCGTGGAATGTTTTGGTAATATTATCGACACAAAAGTGTATTATTATTCAGGGGGTCCGAAGCTCGGAGGAAAAGTGTACGAAGATTATTTGATAACACGTGATTAACATGGAGATAACAGGTTGATAACAGTGATAACACGGCCTAGGTGTACGAAGATTATTGCAAGTTTCGGACCCCCCTTGACTGAAAATTATTACACAATCAGTTTTACCGTGGAATGTTTTGGTAATATTATCGACACAAAAGTGTATTATTATTCAGGGGGTCCGAAGCTCGGAGGAAAAGTGTACGAAGATTATTTGATAACACGTGACAACATGGAGATAACAAGTTGATAACAGTGATAACACGGCCTAGGTATACGAAGATTGTTACAAGTTTCGGACCCCTTGCTTCATTTAAAAACTTTAATATAAAAGTGTTTAAATATCTTTAATTAATTAAGTGATTTTTTCGTATTGAAAAGTTTTTTTCGCATTATTTTTATTTGAATGGCTTATTTGTATTAATATATATACTAATATAATATTATTTACATAATGTAATAATGATATTATTAATAATATTAATTATGTATAATATGTTAAATCATACTGATTTTAGTTGATTAAATTATTTCTTACATTTGAATTAATTACTTTTATAACTAATTCTTAGATTTATTTATATTATAATCTAACTCCTTACTATTTTGTTATCACAAAAACTATACGTAAATGTAGTAATTACTCCATTGCTTAGTTCAAATATTATTTAGCACTACGTATAATTACATAATTTCATAATTATATAAAATTTTATTCCTCTTCTTTCTTGCATTGGACTTAAGTGCAGTTCTGCAGCAACGTAATTGAATAATGTAATAGTAACAAGGGGTCCGAAACTTGCAATAATCTTCGTACACCTAGGCCGTGTTATCACTGTTATCAACCTGTTATCTCCATGTTATCACGTGTTATCAAATAATCTTCGTACACTTTTCCTCGCAGTTTCCGACCCCTTGTTTTCAGTTTTTGAACTTCCATACCATTGACTTGCTCTACTACAAAAACTACTTGAATTTAAGTAATTAGACTTGATTTATTTAATTAGCCATAACTTGACATTACATTAATTAAATTTATGTTTTACATAATATAATAATACAAATTTATAATAATAGTTCATAGTAAAAAAGTTGAATAATTATTTCCGATTTTATAACTTAAGATCGATAAATTATGAATATTGTATATTATTGTATAATATTATTATATTGTATTGTATTGTATTATATTGTAATATATTATTGTATTATATAATAAATATATATATTATTATATAGTATTGAATAATGAATAACTTGTACTATAAGAACCACTGTATATAGTAATTACTGAATTGCTTAATTAATTCATTATTTGACACTACATCACTGTCGCGGAAAAAAAAGGCCCTTTCACGGATCTGTATTCTCAATCCTTGAAAAAATTTTTCACGGATCAACAAAGTTTTCATGGATTTCGTGAAAACGGATTTTCATGGAATCCGTGAAAACAGTAGGAGCACCTCAGGACAATGAACAGTTCATAGTGTAACTCCAACGGAAAATTAATGATGTCGGCTACACCCTGAACAATATCCGTAACATATCCTGAATATCCTGAACCACGTCCCATCGTGGATGAGTAAAAAAAAAATTGCCTTGAGAATTGTGAATCTTGATTACTGAGGGCACCATCAAGTATCCTGAAAAGCGTTTTTTCAGGACGCTGTTAAGTACCCTGAACATATATTATTCAGGCATTCCAACGTCAGGGTCCTGAACACCTTGGAAGTCGGCCAATTATACTGCATTCAGAGCCCTGATTGGTATCCTGAAAATGTCCTTTTCAGGATATTTTCAGGGTCCTGAAACCATCCTTAATTTTCTGCTGGGACTAGTATAGCGCTGATTTTTTTTTGGGTAACTCCATGCTGCTGTGTCCTATAAGGTGGTAAACCAGACACTTCTGAAAAGAACAGTAGAGCACTGTCGCGGACAAGGCACTTTCACGGGTCTGTATTCTCAAACCTTGAAAAAATTTTCAAGGATTAGCAAAACTCTGTGTTTTCTAAACTATCTCACGGGGTTTTTCACGGATTAGAATCCGTGAACAAAACTTTCACGGACTAGAATCCGTGAACAAAACTTTCACGGACTAGAATCCGTGTGGAAAACTTTCACGGACTAGAAATCGTGTGGAAAACTTTCACGGACTAGAATCCGTGAGGAAAACTTTCACGGATTAGAACCCGTGAGGAAAACTTTCACGGACTAGAACCCGTGAAGAAAACTTTCACGGACTGTAATCCGTGAAAGGACCTTGTGGCGTGACAGTGTGTAAGTCTTATTACTGCAGTTTTGCAGCATCTTAAGTAAAATCATGCAATAATCATGCAATCTCGATGACACGTTAATAACCACCGAAAACACACTGATAACGCATTGATAACCACTGATAACACACAATGTTTACATACACAATAATCATGCAATATTATAATGATAATATTACCCCCAAAAAAACGTTATAGTACAAAAATTGTGTAACAATTTTCGGTTGTGGTGGTTGCTGGAGGAACTGGTTTTGATGAAGTTGTCCACCTTGGCCCCGATTCCGTGTTGGCGATCATTTCTGCTGACTTTTGTTGTGTGTTGCCTTATGCATTACACGAAGGCGTCCCAAGGTCAATCTCTTGTAACCACTCGTGATGTGCGGTGACTTGGAGCCAGTGCTTCCACTTTTGCAGGGAAGTTCCCTTCAGTGTTTCCACTTTTGCAGGGAAGTTCCCTGAAAAAAGGGGGGAAATGGAGTCTGAAAAGGGAAGACGAAGAGAAGAGAGTAAAGAGGAAATCTAGACCCTGTACATTCTTGCACGGAGGGAGGAAAAGAGGAAAGATAAGGGAAGAGGGGAAAAATGGAAGATTGAAAAGTGGCAACACTGATTCCCTTATAAAAAGGGAAAACTGGGTCTGAAAAAGGGAAAACAAGGGAAGAAAAACACACAAGTGTACCTTGACCATCCTAGACGGCGGGGAAAAGGATATTTGATATTTATAAGGGAAGGGGGGAAAAAGGGAAAACGCAAAACTGAAAGTGGAAACACTGCTTGGAGCAACACTATTAAAACCAGATTAAATAATTAGTCATATTCAAGGGGTCCGAAACTTCCAATAATCTTCGTACACTTAGGTCATGTTATCACTATTATCAACGCGTTATCTCCATGTTATCTCCGTGTTATCAAATAATCTTCGTACACTTTTCCCCCGGAGTTTCGGACCCCTTGGTCATATTATTATTAGATTAGTATTGTAATATAATTCTTTCATAATTATTTCGTGATTAAAATTTTTACTGATTATATTTTTGTAATATTTTCTATTTTTAGTCTATTCTCGATTATTAATATGTCACAATTATTAACTAATATCTATTGGTAATTATCATAAATGTATTGATTTTTATTGATTATTTTTAATTTTTAAAGTCAGGTAAAAATAAATGTATTAATATGAAGTGGTGATGAATGATAATAATATTTAGTCTATTCTCGATTATTAATATGTCACAATTATTAACTAATATCTATTGGTAATTATCATAAATGTATCACTGTTTATTAATTATTTTAATTATTATAATCAATCAAAATAAATTTATTAACAGTAGTGGTGATGAATGACAATAATAGTTTAAAAATTACCCGTTTTAATGGCGCCATGTTGTGTGACGTAGCGGAAATTCCAGTACTTTTCAAAAATAACTTGTTTGGGATTAAGTTAATGTTTAAGACTGTTTACACCAGGATTTCCGTGTTGACAAAGAATCTTAAGAATCTTATGAAGAATCTCACCAAGAGTCTTAAGAATCTCGTTCAAGAATCTTAAGAATCTCACCATAACCCAAGCTGACCAAGAATCTTAAGAATCTCATTCAAGAATCTTCAGAATCTCGTTCAAGAATCTTGAGAATCTCACCATAACCCTAGCTGACCAAAAATCTTAAAATTTCATTCAAGAATCTCATTCAAGAATCTTAAGAATCGCACCATAGCCCTAGCTAACCAAAAATCTTAAAATTTCATTCAAGAATCTCATTCAAGAATCTTAAGAATCTCACCATAACCCAAGCTAACCAAGAATCTTAAGAATCTCATTTAAGAATCTTCAGAATCTCATTCAAGAATCTTAAGAATCTCACCATAACCCAAGCTAGCCAAAGATCTCTAGAATCTCATTCAAGAATCTCGTTCAAGAATCTTAAGAATCTCACCATAACCCAAGCTAACCAAGAATCTTCAGAATCTCGTTCAAGAATCTTCAGACTCTCGTTCAAGAATCTTAATAATCTCATCATAACCCAAGCTAACCAAGAATCTTCAGAATCTCATTCAAGAATCTTAATAATCTCACCATAACCCAAGCTAACCAAGAATCTTCAGAATCTCGTTCAAGAATCTTAAGAATCTCACCATAACCCAAGCTGATCAAAGATCTTAAGAATCTCGTTCAAGAATCTTAAGAATCTCACCATAACCCAAGCTAACCAAGAATCATCAGAATCTCGTTCAAGAATCTTAAGAATCTCACCATAACCCAAGCTAACCATGAATCTTAAGAATCTCATTCAAGAATCTTCAGAATCTCGTTCAAGAATCTTCAGAATCTCATCATAACCCAAGCTAACCAAAGGTCTTAAAATCTCATTTAAGAATCTCGTTCAAGAATCTTAAGAATCTCACCATAACCCAAGCTAACCACGAATCTTAAGAATCTCATTCAAGAATCTCGTTCAAGAATCTTCCGAATCTCACCATAACCCAAGCTAACCAAGAATCTTAGCAAGAATCTTACCGTGAATCTTTTCCCAGTAAGGTATCAAACAGTAGACTGGCTTACCTGATCATTAGCACGCATAAAATTTTCACTTGATCCACGTTCAAGCTCTACTTGAATCCATCAAAAGCAAAACACAACTCTATTCCTACTTTAAGAAAGGGGGGTTAGCAACTCACCCGAAACGTGTTATCAGTGTTATCAAACTGTTATCACTGATACTTACCAAAGCAGTGGACAGGACAAAGTGTCCATGGAGATTTTTCAGGGCGAGACACTTAGCCAAATGAAAAACACGAGGAAACAAAGAAACGACCTTGGCTCTTTTAATTCATTTCCTTCTATTTTTCTTCTTCAACAAAGTTTTTACTTACCTGTTCTTTATATTTTTTTTTTGTTCACAGGAAATTAACCAGCTGAAACAGTTCATCCATTATTATTAATCATTATTATTTCATATTTATAAAAACTTTACCATTATTTGTAATGGGATGTTTGGAAAGTGAATCCAATGACTTACACTTTCGGAATCACTGAAAAGTTGGAAAAAAAAAGAAGTGAAATGAAAAATGGAGCAAACTTTTTTTTGAAAACCTTCCAAATGAAATAGAACACTTTCTCTGAATGGAGAGCATTCGAAACTGTATAGAACACCCCGGGAGCGTTCGAAAACTTTTCGAACGCCACCACAATGTAAACAAAAGACGTTCCAAATCAAATCGAACACATCATACGTAAATCAAATATATTAATATTAGCACATTACAAATATATTATAGAAAACAATAAATATAAATATAAATATAAATAATTAAAGATATTAGAAATAAAATAATTAAATTCTATAAATAATATTTTTTTTTGAGGCGTTCGAAATGAAATAGAACGCTGTCGTTCCATTTGGTTTCGAACGTCGGGACGATGTTCGAAAGCAAATCGAACGTTTTCAGATTTCAGCCGTCAGTTATTATTTTTTTGTGTGAAGAAAACAAGGAAAACCCCAACAGGATTTCATCACCGTTATAAACTATTATTATCAAGGTTATTTCATTTTACTAATAAAGTTTTTAAAAATACTATTAAAACAATAATTAAAATTAAACTTGATTAAAATCGAACGCGGATCTTTGGGATGAACGACCTTTTTGGCTTGGGATGAGGAGGAGTGGGTGGAAAAGAGGGTGGATTGGGTTGGGTGTACGTGATTGGCTGTTGGGTGGGTGGGAAGGGAGGAAAGAGTTTGGGTGGGTTAGGAGGGAGAGAGAGGGAGAAAGAGGGTGGGTGGTTGTGAGGCAGTGATTGGCTGACGAGTGGGTGAGTTGGGTGGAAGGGAGGAAGTGATTGGCTAACAGGTGGGTTGGGTGGGTGTGTTGGGTGGAAGGGAGGCTAGATTGAAGGTTGCAGTTGTGTGGTGACCTTCAGCCTTGAAGCCCTGGTTTCTGTCGCGTCAAGGTGTTTCCCCATTGGCCTTCTTCGAGATCCATATTACCTGGTGCCGGTGCGCGAAGAGCTTCAGTGTGCGTTCGCGCCTCCTAGAGGAAGGAGCTCCTTTGCTGACGCTCCCGTAAAAAAAAAAATCTCGGAAGTTAAAAATTCTTTAACTTGTTGAATTTCAAACTTAGTGGATTTCACTGTAATCCGAGACGATTGCGTTATCTTCTCAACTCTTCAATTAAACGTAAGTGAATAGTAAATTATTTTAAATTAGTATAAAATATATTTTTAAAAGAAGAAGAGTCAACCTGTCACTGAGGAATTTTTTTTTCAGTTGTATCCTTGAAGTGATGTATTGAAAAAAATATCTTAAGTAGTTTAAAATTAATACCAAAGTATTGCACAATGCGGTAAGAAAAGTGAAATTATCACCAAAAAGGTGAAAATTTCACTTTCATTTGATACCAAATTTATATAAATACAATTATTATTTATTACAAATACATCGAAATAAAAGAATTTCATTAGAATTTGATGACATTATTTTTTAATAATTTTTATCAGTTGCGTAATTTCATGTTCCATAAAGCTTTCGCTTTCTTTTGTGCAGTCCACAAGCGGAGATAATGTGATAACAGGTGATAACATTCTGATGTTTTAAGAGTTGCACACCCCCCTCTGGTCTTTGAAAATCGTCCTCGTTGAACTTTCTCTGTTGAAACGAATGGCCGTAAGCTTTAAATCAAGAATCATGCAAGATTCTTACGTGATTCTTGATTCAGGATCCTTGCGAAAGTCCCTAAGATTGCGAAATCAGGTCAAAGGTCGAGTCTGGTTGCTCATAATTGACCTGATAATTGGGCTGTATGCTTGATTAATTGGAAAATTACATTTCCACGTTTCTGATTTAGGTTAGCTGAAATCCCAGAGGACTTTTAAAAAAAACTTAGGAAAATCTAGAAAATAATAATTCACTTATGTCATCACGTGTTATCACCTGTTATCAAATGTTATCACCGTGGAAAGCAAAAGTTAATATTTCCGCATCGCTGAAAATTCTTTCGAAAAATCGAAAGTTACGAGCGAAACTTCGTCAGTTGACGTCAATTGATTTCCCATCACGCATCATTAAACCTATTTTTTTAACTTAATTAATTTGATAATTAGTTATCTGAATTAATGAGTTTGTTGTTTTAGGCTTATCTGGTTGCTTATAATTTAGTTAAGAGCGTCAATTGATGTCAATTGACGAGGCAAACGTCGTGCTTCAGAGAGTCAACCAAGCGAAAAACCCCAATGCATTTTACCTTTCTCTTATAACTGGGGGTTAGTAACTTCTTGAATTTTAAGAATTCATGATTCTTGAATCCCAGAATCACTCCACCAAATTTAAATGGCCGTTTAAAGATCCCAGGATTCTTGAGAATCATGATTCTTGAATCCCAGAATCACTCCCGTAGTTTTAAATGGCCGTTTAAAGGTCCCAGGATTCTTGAATCTTGCTGTGATTCTTGAGAATCATGATTCCCAGTTAAGATTCTTAAGAAATTCTTAGAATTCTATATAAATTTAAAGGTCTTAAAATAAAAGTTAAGATTCTTATAAGATTTTCAGATTCTTGAAGGATTAGTTTAATTCCTTATTCATAATCCATATTGGAATTTCGTACAAGTCCCAGAATTAGTAGACTTAAATCTTATTTATTAATCCTTGATAATATTATCTTTGCTTATTAACTATTATCAGCTGTTATCAGCCCAGTAAAGTGCCTGGAGATGAGTGGGGGTGAAAGCTGGGTATAAACTATCTCGTATTACACCGCTAACTATTTCACCATCTGACGCTAGTTTTTCACTACTTTCACCTTCACCCGAGTCCTTGAAAATCGCATCAAACTACGATTTCTAATATCTACACAAACACAAACATCTAATAATAGTATCTAATATTTTAATGACGGATCTAATAGAACTCATTGACTTAAAATGATGATTATAATTATTATGCAGAAATTTGTGGAAAAAATGAAAGGCTGGTTCGACGCTTTCCGTCACGACGGAGGTCCGACCCTCTACGACGCGGCCAACCGGACTGCTGTGACGGCCGACGTCCCCATCATAACGCTGTGTGTCGTCTTCATAACGCTCTTTGCCGCCTTCCTCATCGTGTTCCCCGGTATCAGAAAAGAGGTATGATTGGTTTATACTCCTATGATTCGCTTATGATTGGCTTGTGGTGGTCTATGATGCATGTGATTTGCTTATGATGGGCCTGTGACAGCCTGTAAAGCCTATGATTTGCTTACGATAGGCCTCTGACAGCCTGTAAAGCCTATGATTTGCTTATAATGGGCCTGTGACAGCCTGTAAAGCCTATGATTTGCTTATGATGGGCTTGTGATGGTCTCTAGAGCCTGTGATACGCTTATGATGGGCTTATAATGATCTGCAATGCCTATGATTCGCGTATGATAGGCCTGTGACAGTCTATGATGCCTATGATTTGCTTGCCATTCACTTACGACTTCTACTAGGCTTATGATTTGCTTATGATTGTCTTATGATTCGTTCACAGAGATTCACAACGTTCACCAGTGTGACCCTCAGTCTTTTCGTCGGAGCTGTGATTGTCGGTAAGTTGATTTCTTCAAAAATTAAGTGTCTTAGCAAAGCTGTGACATGTCATGATGTCTTATGACTGGTCACAAGAGTCCTATGATGTCATAGAAACAAGCAGGAGCTTTTACTGCAGTTATGATAAAAGGCTGATACTTGTTACGATATCATAGTTTGTTCCTATGACATCATAAGTTTCACACAGGACAATCATGGCTGGCCATGATTTCCTTATGACATCACAGATCACAAAGAGCTTGACACAGATCTTTATCTGTGTCAAGAGGTCATTACCAGTTAATGTTGAAACCATCCTATGACGTCATGGTGTCGTCATAGCTTGTTCTAAACCCGTCCAGTACCACGTGATTTCCTTATGACGTCATGAGCCGGTTCGGCGAATATCATACAGACGCCGTGATGGGCTCATAAGTCACCAGCCATGACGTCATAAGCTCCCATGACATCATAAGAATCGTCATAGAATCAACTTTTGACATGTCCATGACGCAAGGGGTCCGAAACTCCGAGGAAAAGTGTACGAAGATTATTTGATAACACTTGGATAACAGATTGATAACAGTGATAACACGGCCTAGGTGTACGAAGATTATTAAAAGTCTCGGACCCCTTACTATGACGTCATAAGCTTCCATGATAATCACAGGATCTTTCATTTGTAAATTTCTGTTATTCGCATTTAAATTCTTACTGAACTCGTCTCTTTGTTATTGTGTCACGTGACTTGCTTATGACATCATAAGAAGCGGTTCATGAACCTTCGCGAACCCTTTATCGGAGGTCATCATAAGGGTTCACGACACCCCCTGAACCCTTTTACCCTCTCGGTTCATTCGTTCATTCCGCAACACAAAGGGAAGGGGGTCCGCAACTCCATTCACACAACCTTTATTCTGTTATCAACTGTTATCAGCAAGTTATCACATGTTATCTAAGGCGAAAAGGGGTTCGAAACTTCCATAAAATATCTCATTTTCAAACCATTGTTATCAGACATTATAAACTGTCAACTGTTATTAGGCTGTTATCTACTGTTATCAACGTGTTATCACATGTTATCAAAGGCGAAAAGGGGTTCGAAACTTCCGTAAAATGTCTCATTTTCAAACTATTGTTATCAGACGTTATTAACTATCAACTGTTATCAGCCTGTTATCTACTGTTATCAACGTGTTATCTGTGGTAAAGAGGGGTACGGAACATCGGTAAATATCTAATTTTCAAACTATTGCTATCGCCTGTTATCAGTTGTTATCACTTGTTATCAGCTGCGACCTCCAGAGATCACGTGATGAACCGGTGACCTTGAACGTGAAAATCGATGGAATGCTCTCGCGTAAAAACGTAAACTTGTTTTTCCCACAGAAGCAAAAGATCTCGACTATAGGCCTACGCACGAAACCCTAGGTCGTTAACCCTTTTAGCCTTTCGTAATCTGTCGTATATGTGGACAGGTAATAGGTCTGGGCATGAAAAGTCTGGGTCAGTAACCCGTTCCGTCGAATAAGTGGACAGGTAACAGGCCTATACATACGAAACTTGAGGACTTTTTACACGATAGCGTTTCATAATCTGTCGAGTATGTGGACATGTACTAGGCTTACGCATGAAACCGTAGGTCCTTAACCCTTTAGCTTTTCATAATCTGCCGAGTATGTGGACAGGTAACAGGTCTGGGCATGAAAAGCATAGGTCGCTGTTCCATTTGAGCCATAAGCCTTCCGTAATCTGTGGAGTATGTGGACAGGTAACAGGTCTATCCATGTAAGGCATAGGTCAGTAACCCGTAACCCTTCCGTAATCTGTCGAATATATGGACGGATGATAGGTCTACGCACGAAACCCTAGGGCGTTAGCCCTTTAAACGGCAAGCAGAATAACCTTACGTGAACCTGTCGATTACGTGGACAGGCAATGATGAAATACGATTCGTAAGGAGTGTCCTCGTATTCGAAAAATATGTCTTTCTCATAAAATAATCGATAATAATAGGCGTTAACCTTCTGAACTACATACAAAGTACCACTTTTCCCAACGTGTCGAATACGTGGACAGGCTATGGTAATATACGTGACCGGTCAGTGACTGTCCACGTATTCGACAGATATGATTTTCTCTTCTCCTAACAGAGTAACTAAGTTACCGCGGCTCCTTCCAGTTGTAATAATAATAACAAATCTGTCGAGCACGTGGACAGGCTATGGTAACATAAGGGACCAGCCAATGACTGTCCACGTATTTCACAATTATATTTCTCCAATATAATAGTAATACTTATTTTTCTTAATTTTCAGCTGGAAATTTCGGATCTGATTGGCACGTGGCAAAAGGCGAGATAACCAGCGCTTACCGTTCGTTTTCCTCAGAGAAAGTCTCCGGCAGTCTGGGCGTCCACATCGGACTCAACTCGGTCAACGTCACACTTCGCTGTAAGTCTATAACAGCAGAACTAGTAGTAGTAGTGGCAGTACTAGTAGCAGCAATAGTAGCAATGGTAGTGGCAGTAATAGTAGTGGTAGTAATAATGATAATAGTGGTAGTAGCATTAATAGTAGCAAGAAACTGTACTAGTGATGCTAGTAGTAGTATAAGCAACGGTAACAGTAGCAGTAACAGTGCTAGCCACAACAGTAGTAAAATATTAGTACAAGCAGCAATAGGTACTAGTATAGTATTAGTAATAGGAGCAATACTGGTAGTAGTAACAGCAGTAGCAGTTAGCTGCAGGAAGAGGAAGTATGCTGTAGTAATAGCAGCAGTAATAAAAGGGATAGTAGTAGTTGTTGCAAGTGGTGGTAAGGTTGTAGCATAATTGCAGTAGTAGAAGTAATAATAATAGTGCTAATAGTAGTAGCAGCTATATCAACACTTATACTATTTGTAGTTATAATAATAATAATAATATAATTACTTTCTTATCTTCTTTTGTCATCCATTATGAGTTACTGGCCAATTATCATAGATTTTTTCCCTATTTATTTTATCTTTTATCTTTTTGTAGCTCCTCCTCAGACGAACAATAGCGACAGGATCGACTTCAACGAACGGTTTTCCTGGTTTAAGCCGGACGATATGATGCACGAGTTCCAAACTTCGCTTCTCAAGGGTCTTCCCTATCCGATCCTCACTGTGGCCGAGTACCTCAGCCTCGATGAAGAAGGATTCTCCTGGGGAAGGAAATACAGGAACGCTGGATACTATACCTGCATTACACTTTGGTACGGTAGTAGCAGTAGTAATAGGGAAGCAGCAATAGTAGTAAGAGGAATCATAGTATAGCAACACAGTAATAGTAATACATAGTCATAGTGTTAGTAGTAGTAGAAATAGCACCAGGAGTAACAGTAATAGTAACATTAATAGTAGTAGTTGTAGGAAGAGGGTAGTGGTAGGGCTTGCCTGTAATAGTAGTTGTTCAATAGTGAAGTGTTGTAGTAAGACTCGTAGCAGTAGGTGTGAGAAACATAGCAGTCGTAGTAGTAGCAGCAGTAACAATAGTGAAGTACTAATAGTAGTAGTAGGACTACAATAATAATAATGCTAGTTATAGTTGCAGTAGTAGATCAAGTAATAGTACTACTTGTGATAGTGTGTGGTAGTGTATAGTACTACCACAACTATACTACTATAGTGAAGTAGTATAGTTGTGGTAGCACCAGTAACTCAAGCAATAGTAGCAAAACCGCAATTATAGTACTAGTAAAGGTAGTAGCAGTAGTAGTAGCAGCAATAGTACCAACACAAACCCTACTAGCAATGATGCAACAACAATAGTAGCACAGCTAGTAGCCGTTAGCACTGTTCATTACTATTTTACTAAATATTCTTTTTTCACAGGTCCGCTTTTGCTTCATGGTTCCTGATGAACATCTTCCTGCTAGCTGTTCCTCGTTACGGAGCTTACGCCATGCTGCTAACCGGTAGCTTGATGCTAGCTTCCAACTTAATCTACGTGCTAAGTATTCCGCATCGAGCACTTGTCATCCGCTTTGAGTCCGTCTCACTCGTTTTCAGCTTCGGATGGACTTACTGGCTAGTCTTCGGAGCTGGTAAGCAGTCTAGTAACAGTATTTAAAGTAGCAGCTAAGCGTGTTGCTAGTTCTGCACCAGTGCTAATAGCATCAATTGACCGGTTAAAAGTAACCAGTTAGTTACTAACTCATAATTAAATAACTAGCTGAACTAGTCAGTAATTCTGTATTCTACGCGGAATACTAGTAGCAGCTAAACTTAAGTAAGTACTAGCAGACTATTCTTCCCACTGTAACTAAGAACTCTTCAAATTTCAGCAAAATCATGTAACTAAAATCAGTAACTAGCTTACTAATAGTCTTGGTTACCAGACTTAAAAGCTAACTAGCTTACTGTCTACCTTACTAACAAAGCGACTAGTTACACCTTAACCACTAATACTACAGGATAAGTAGAACTACCCAAACTAGCACTTACTACCAAGCCAATCTTGACTCTTCAAATTTAGTCAAATCAAGCAACTAGTCCCAATACCTAACTAACTAGTTTTACTATCTTCCTAACTAACACACTAAACATTTAAATCTAACTACCACCACCTAACTAAACTTAGCTATTACTACTAATCCAGCCACTACTAACTAACTAACTAACTCTTCAAATTCGTTACGACTTACTAACTTACTAACGTCCCAACTAACTAGCTTACCAACTAAACAAACCAAGTACTTAAATCTAACTACAACCGTCTAACTCAACTTTGCTCTTCCTACTGCTCAAGTCACTTCCAATTACTAACTAAATACTTACTTCTCGTTTCCAGGTATCGTCTGCTTAATAGCCGGTTTCCTAGTGTCTGTGATGGAATGTCTGTACCCGAACAAGTTCTCCACGGTCCTGGAACTCGACTACGGCACTCCTTACGATCGCCACATCATCATCGAGGAGAGCCACGACCGCAAGCACAAACCACGGCTGGAAGAACCTTCATCTCTGAGCTACAGTTCCAAGATTTTCCGCAGACTGTCCCGCAGAAGTCAGGGCTCCTCTTCCGCGGACTCGAGCAGCAAATTCGGAATCGACAACCCGGCCCTGGAAACCGAGTCCGATCCGCCGAAATCCCCGTGGAGGTATCCTCACCATCGTATCCTGGTTTCTCCAGCTCGAACCGAATCTAGAAGATCCAATAAATCAGTGAATTTTGGAAGCAATTCTCTGCACCCTTCGTCTGCTGCTACGTCTGTCGTCAACTTGTCTGCGGAACAGTTTCAACTAGAAACGCTTGCCGAAGCTAAGAACGAAGAACCAGTAGCCAAGGTAAATTTTCTTACGTATCATAAACAGTGTTTCCAATTTCAATTTCCCTTTTTTCCCTTCTTTCCTTATTTTCCCTTTTCCCTCCGTATTAGAATACAGGACTGTGCTTCCAGATTTCCTCTTCTCCCTCTTTCCTTATTTTTCCCTTTTCAGATCACATTTTCCCCTTTTTAAGGGAATTTCCCTCCAAACTGGAAACACTGATCATATTTGTAATGATATACGGTTCATGGGAACGGTTCAGCTCTCGGTTCAAGAGGTTCAAGGTCCAGTTCAAAAATTGCTCTAATATTAACGTGAACCCTTGAACCGGTTCGATTGAAGATAAGACGTTCAGAGAACTCTGAACCGGTTCAAAACTTATTTGAGACACGGTTTAAACCGGTTCGAATGGAATATAATATTATATCGTAAATGAACGTATTTTTTTGTACGTAGTAATAATGGAACTACTAGTAGTAGCGGTAGTTGTTATAGAACGAGCAACTATGGTAGTTGTATTAGCAGATGAAGTTAGTAGAACGAAGAGTTGTGGAAATAGTAGTAATAGCATCATAGTAGTTGTAATGGTAGTAATAGAAGCAGTAGCAATAGTTGTAACAGAACGAGCAGCTATATGGTAGTTGTAGTAGATGGAGCAGTAGAAGCAATAGCAGTAGTAGAAGTAGTAACAGTAGCTAATGTTTATTAACATACAAAAACTCGTTTTATAGACTTGGAGCTCTTCCTCGAAAAGTGATGACGACGAAGGCGAGGACGAGATCGAGAGAGTGGGAACTGTTGTAGTCCCCACGGCTGCAGATTTCCAGCGACAGTTCCGCAACTCGAGGAATGGTTCGAGAAACGGTTCCTACAAGATCCGCAGCGGTTCAAGAAACGGTTCGGTATCAATTTCCGGTTCATCGACGCCGGTGCGGAAGATTTCCGGTGATAGTGATGATAGCGACGATGTTGTTAGCAGCATCTCGGCCAGGATTAGTGCCGTAGAACAAGCAGCAGCCCTCAATGAGAGGTCAGTAGTAGTACTAGTAGTAGTAGTGGCGGTAGTTGTAATAGAAGGAGTGGTGGTAGTAATAGTTGCAGTGGTAAGTTGTAATAGAAGGGATAGTCGTAATAGTAGTGGTAGTTGTAAAAGAATGAGTAGCTATTGTAGTAGTAGTAGCGGTTGAAAGTGTAGTAGTTGTTGTAAAAGGAGTAGCTGTAGTAGTAATAGTAAAAAGTAATATACAGTAGTAGATTCAGTCGTAGCAGTAACCGTAACAACTTAATACTCCAAGGAAATAGCAAATCTGTCGAATAGTTGGACAGTATTGTTATTGTCACGTGTGTTACCATAATCCTTCCATGTATTCGACAGATAGCCTACAGTTATCTCTTATCACTACAATTATCCGTAATATCTATTAATATAAAAATTAGTCTAAATCTGCCGATTACGTGGACAACGTTGAAACCGTCACGTATACAATCGTACCCTGTCCACGCATTCGACAGATTACAATAATAATTATTACTACCTACAATAACTTATTGCCTCAATAGAAAACTGAACCTGCCGATTACGTGGACAACGTTGAAACCGTCACGTATACAATCGTACCCTGTCCACGTACTCGACAGATTGCAATTTAACAATACTTCTCCATGAACTTATCTAAATTATTCATTTGCAAATTAATCAATTAATATAACTACATTATTTATCCAAATTATATCTTTATTGAAATTAACTAAATATAAATATATGTATATTTCAATAAACTAATTATTTATATTGACTTTTACAGGCATTCTGGTGACGAGATCGTAACAATAAGTCAGACTTCAGTGGAGATGTGGTAAAGGGAAGACTACAACACTTAATTGCGGATATTTTTCTATAAATTATTGACATAAAATTTGCATAAAAATGTGTAAAATTCGCTTCATCACTCCTATAAATAGAATTGCATTTCAAAATTTGGCGGGAAAATTTTGAATTTCGCGTTTTTTTTTTTATTCGCTATTTTTGAACTGCGTGAACGCAGCCATACTGGTTTCTGGCTGTCAAGTTTCCCCTGTAAATTTGACAATTTTAATTTTCGCAAATTTTTTTCTTCCTTTGCTGAAAATTTTCGCAAAAATTTCCAATTTTTGCAAATTTTTGGGCTTTGTCTTTCTGTAATTTTCGCAATTTCTTCTTTACTTGCAAATGACGGTTTTTGCGAGAATAAAATTTTGTAAAAATTTTGTTACTGGCTGACTAGTTTGAACTTAGCACCGTGACTTAGCACGATTAGTCGATATCAGCAGATAAAAATTTCTTATGGTAAAATCTAATAGTCAAATAGTAGTTTCAAGGTTGAGTAATAGTAACTAAGTAGTAACAATGAAGTTCCTGCTAGTTTTTCTGCTATTCAAAGTAAGTGCTTAGTTAGCAAGTAAGTAAGTAGCGTTTAGTTCAGCATACAGTACAGTAACAGCCTCAGTATAGCGGACACATTCATTAAATTAAATTACCATCTAATTTTAAGTAATTTCGCATCATTTCGCTCTAAATAACATAGGAAATTCAATAATATTATTATTTTATAAGTAGCTCTATTACAAAAATTATTCAAACTCTCCGCTATTGCGAAGTTAGTAGAAGTTTTCCACATCCAAACTCTTATCAACTCATTACAATCCTTGTAATTCACTACTAAACTATTCATTACCAAGTCAAATCACGTATACTACTAATCTACACATTTTTAGTAATTTTTCTATATATTTTCCCATAGTTCATTTCTGCAGGAGATGTGAAAGTAAGCGAAGATCTGTGTCCGCCGGACATTAGTCCGTGTACTTGCGTTAACCTGGCTTATCCGGACAACGGAATCATCATCACCTGTAACGGACAAGACTTCCAGGACGGACAAGAACTCAAATCGAGACTCAGCAAACCGTTCCCGAACGATCCTGTTGTCTTCCTGTACCTCAACAACATCAGTTTCCCAATCCCGTCCGGTTTGCTCGGACCCAAACGATCCGAACAAATCGAGATTTCTTGTCCGGACAACAGCGTCAGTCCGGGTTCTATCCACCCAGAAGCTTTCTCCCAAGTCACTTTGGAACCTTTAACCGGTCTAACAATCAGAAACTGCAACCTAAGTCAAACTAGTTTCGAGTTTCTAGCGTCTTTTGTCCGCATTCCTTTACTGGAAGTCACTTCTTGCTACCTACCTGCTTTCACAAGCTTCCCTATCGTCGATACCTTGACCCGAGTATCTCTAACTGATACCCAGCTTCAAGAGTGGTATCAATACTCCAATACCCCAAACTTAGTCGACGTTACCATTGACGGAGTCGGTACAACTAACGCACTGAATCTGCTAAACTCGCTACTTGCTTACGGACAGCTTAGATACTTGGCGATTCGCTCGAACGGTTTGACGTTCGTTCCCGAACAGGTTCGGAGGTTCGACGAACTGCAAGTTCTGTACTTGTCCGGGAATCCTCTAGAAGTTCTGAGGAAAGGACAGCTAGATTTCAGTAGCAGAATAATGTGGATTGATTTAGCGAATACTAAACTGTCTACGTTTGAAGCTGGCGTTTTTGAAGGTATTTTAATATACACTACATTATTATACATTGATATTAATTGATTTATTATAATTCAGGAAGCTTTTCTACGATTGATTTACGTAATAATCCGTTTACAACACTTGAAGAAACGGTTTTCAAGCCTCTTCTGACCGCGTGGTACCAGCAGCATTCTTACGGTGCTATTTTGATTGGTAATTATAATTATTAATATTTAATTATAGCATATTTCATATGATTAACCTGCAATTATAATATATTAAATAATACTATGGCATTGACTAGATTTCATTGGATTTTTTTAGATGGAAAAAATTTCACTTGCGGCTGTGATATCAGTTGGTTGGTTGCGGGTGACGATCGTCATTTGTTTCAGTACATCCAGTACCCCGTCTGTGCTGACGGGACGTATATGGAAACGCTAGACCCTGTTGATTTTGAACATTGTTAGTTTTGAATAAACTAATTGAATGAAATATTAACATTGTGAACTAATATTCAGTATAATAGTTTTGTGCAAATAAAATCACAAACTACTGAAATAATTACACTTAATAAGGATTTTATCGAGATACAGTTATGCTAATTAAAAGCTTTCATTGTTTTTCAATATGTCTGTTCTTACTTAACATCATCATTCACTCTTCTTGTCTTCTAGTCTTGTTCTCTCAGTGGATCTTGTGTAGTTACAGTTGTAGACAAGTGTGTAGTCTCATTCTCTCAGTGGATCTAGTGTAGTTACAGTTGTAGAGATGAGTGTGGTCTTTCTCCCTCAATGGATCTAGTGTAGTTACAGTTCTTGAAAAGAGTGTAGTCTCATTCTCTCAGTGGATCTAGTGTAGTTGCAGTTCTAGAGAAGAGTGTAGTCTCATTCTCTCAGTGGATCTAGTGTAGTTACAGTTCTAGAGAAGAGTGTAGTCTCATTCTCTCAGTGGATCTAGTGTACTTACAGTTCTAGAGAAGAGTGTAGTCTCATTCTCTCAGTGGATCTAGTGTAGTTACAGTTCTAGAGAAGAGTGTAGTCTCATTCTCTCAGTGGATCTAGTGTACTTACAGTTCTAGAGAAGAGTGCAGTCTCATTCTCTCAGTGGATCTAGTGTAGTTACAGTTCTAGAAAAGAGTGAACAAATTGTATTATTCCAAAAGGCGTACACTTTTCATTAAAAAAGGGAAGCCTGTTCACACGAGAAAAACGGATAACTTGTGAGTATAAAAGAATAAATCGATATTCAACGGATTATTTGTTTATAAAAAAATAAATTTTCACTTCTGCATTTAAATTTGTTTCCCGCCAAAACCGGAAAACCCGTAAATTCGCCGTTGACGAGTTTCAAGACGACTCTGAAAACTTTACACGTCTACACGTAGTTTGAAACTTTGACTCTACTAACTGAGGAATGATGGAAAGGTACTGTAGCAGTGCTTTTTTGCAGTGTTTTTCTTTTGCTTTAGATATATTTTTGAAGAAAACCGAATTTTCTAATTTATTTCTGTGTTTTTTTAGGACAATTCTCGTACAAAGTTGTGTAAAATTTAAGTCTAAACTTTTTATTAATAAAATTAAGAAAACCAGAATTGTTTTCAAGAATTTACTATAATTATTATTATGATTTTAGTTCATGTTATTAATTCGTCGTTTTAATAATAAATGTGTCAACTATTCCATACGAAAGAATTATTTAGTGACACATTTATAAATTTATTTAAAATGTTAAATATCAATTCTGGAAAAATAAGTAATTAGAATAATATAATTTCACAATAAATTTACATTTCACGCTGCGGGATTCTCAGAAAATTGTTTGAATTCTTTAAACAGCTCGGCACTTTGCAGGAAATTTCCCTGAAAAAGGGGAAAATGAGGGAATAGGAAAAAAGGGAAAACTGAAAGTGGAAATAATTTTGGCTCTGATCATCAAACAAGATTCTTTTTAATCCTAGAAATTCAATGAATAAATAACTTTGCATTGAACATATCAATATTTAATGCCACAGTTACCTGACTATACCAATATCAAATTAAATTTAACCTTAAATACTAGGCATCACCACAGTTATTAATCTAAATGCACACGGGGACATTTTCAAAATTGCCGGTTTTTTAATGTCCGCCTACTAGGTGACGCTGCAGGTACTTCAAATAGTTTCGCATTTTACCGCTAGATGGCGTTATATTTTATTTTTTTTTTTGCAGAGTGCAAAAATTTTCGCAAAAAGTTAATTTTTATATTATTACATATTTCCTCATCGCCTGTTTGTACATTTTTTTTCAACAAAGAGTTTCGAATATTAATTTTATTCCTGTAAAGTGCCATCTAGCGGTAGAAAATAAACTACTTTAAATATTGTTACGGCTGCATCTCTCGCCAGTTGTGCAAGTTGGTTTGCTGGTAAATTCCTTCTGCTAGCTGGAAAAATGGCAACAAAAATCTTTTCCGTGGCACGATCAACTGGTAAAAACTAAATCATCAAAGCTATTTTAAACCATCAAGCATAACAATCAAGGTTACTTACGTACTGATCAAACTATTATGTTTCCTATTTAGGGTCATGTTTGATCCACCGAGCTCGTTTGCCAACTGCCTCTACCAGTTCGTCTGTACGAACAACTTATAAACTTGTTACTAATGCCAAGGAACCAGAAACCTGGTCGGAAATCGCCGATAGCGCAGCCCAGTCTGTTTTCTGGACTGAACTCATTCGAGGTATGCCTTCGTTAAACGTTTGAAATGTTAAGTGTTGATCTGACATTGGCTCCGTGCAACCAGGTTTTGCCGTAACGCTAGCACACTCGTTCAAGGAACCCGCTACGATCAACTACCCGTTCGAGAAGGGACCTCTGAGCCCCAGGTTTCGTGGCGAGCACGCTCTCAGGCGATACCCTTCAGGAGAAGAACGTTGTATCGCTTGCAAATTGTGCGAGGCTATCTGCCCTGCCCAGGTTTTGAAAAACGCAAACTATAACCTGAATTTTTTTATACTTTTATCGATTTCTTCAGGCCATCACTATCGAGGCTGAACCCCGGGCGGACGGAAGCAGGAGGACGACCCGCTACGATATCGACATGACCAAGTGTATTTACTGCGGTTTCTGTCAGGTAACGCCACGAAATGACAAAAACATTCAACGCTCTTCCAAACCTCTTTCGTTTTCGTTTTCGTTTTCGTGCAGGAGGCCTGTCCCGTTGATGCTATCGTCGAGGGTCCCAACTTCGAGTTCTCGACCGAAACGCACGAGGAACTTTTGTACAACAAGGAAAAGCTTCTGGAGAACGGAGACAAGTGGGAGCCCGAGATCGCGGCTAACCTGCAAGCCGATCATTTGTATCGCTAAAGATTTAAAAACAACTCGATTAAATCTTAAAATGTCTTAGCTCTGCTGCTGGAAGATGTTTTTGTTAGTTGTGTAAAAAGAAAAAGGAAAAGACCCTTGTAGGAGGCCTAAAAGAAATACAATACTGGAAATAACATTTCTTTCAAAACTTGATTTTTACTGAATGGATGAAAATAATACAGACACACATAGGAATAATAAGATTCAGGTTTTGTAAGGACGTTACACTTTTCTACCGTTATTGCGCAGTTAGTAATTTTTGAAATTAAAAACCTGTACCTTTGATTATATTTAACGATACGTTTGAACTCTTACAGTAGAGCAGTTCACTCAGTACGGCTTGCCCTGAAAAAGGTTCACTACGTAATAGTGATGGGCGGTTCAGGTTCAGTACGGTTCATCTTGGGTCTTGGGCTCAACAATGGTTTTGGTTCAGTTCTGGTTCACGGTTCGGTTCAGAAAATTGTCTATGTATAGTAATTTAAATTTGCCAGAACTTCACGAAAATCGCGAACCGGCTTGAAAACGGTTCACTGCTCTGAGGTACGGTTCGGGTTCGGTTCAGTAGTTTGCGCTATTATATTTGATATTAACTAATTTATTAATTTAGCTTACCGTGTAAAGATATAAACTAGCAAATAACGAATTAAATTTAATACGAAATTAGTTCAATTATGAAAAGGGTCTCGGTTCAAATCCAGGCGGGGCCAATTTTTTTTCCTTCCTATTAATACTTTTTTCTTTCTCTGAAATATTCTCTGGTCTCTAACTAAGGTTTCTCCATTAATCAATGTAAAATTTAAATTTTCTTCGTTATTGTATAAGCTGTTTTCTAACATAAGAAAACAGCCCAGCCCAGGATCATCCCGATGCCGAAGAATACGAACGGTCTCGACAAGTCTCCGATGCGAATTGGTCTCGTTTCCAGATTTCCTTCTTCTAGAAATTCAAATTTACGTACTGAGTTTTCTGTCATCCAGTATGTGATGAGGCCCAAGTCCTTGGCCATAAGAATTCTATAAAACAACAGCTAGAACTAGTCTCTTATGAGTACACCGAAAGTCCGGACCTTCAAATCCTCCTAATAATTACATAAAATATTGTTAATTATAATTAATTATCTTTATCATCAATGAATTACCTTGTGATGATAAAAGTTGAAGGTTCCGCATGACAAGTGACTGAAAAGTGAGAATTCTGCTAGCAGAACCGTGACTGATGAAGTAAACAACGATCGCAGATACAATAAAGATAATCAAGACATTTAATTAAAGTAACTAAGTTTTAATTAAACCTTAACTGAGTTTCCAAGAACCAAAAGGTTCTTCCAGGAAAACTGCTGTAAAATCTGCCAAGCGAAAACTTTGCGAATTTATGGGCAATCCAGCGCAAACGAAATTAAACTTCCTATAACAACATTCATTCACTTTAATGTTAAATTAACTAAATAAATAGTTCAAACCTTCTTGATAAGTAAACCATAGACTCCAGACCAAGTTCCATTAGTATACGGATCGAGAATATATTTGCTGGAAATTCTTGAATAACTACAAAAACATTTTAATGTATTATAAATTTATTGTAAAGTGTTATTATGATAAATTATAATTAAATTAACCTGAATTTTAGCTTGTGGGAGACAAACTGTAGAATTTTAACCAAAATTCCAGAATATCCGATGATTTTTCCGTTAGGATCTCGGTGGATTACTGTTCCGGAATAGTTCTATAAATCACATAAAAGTTAATTAACTTGGATGATAGTTGATTATAGTTAAATTACCTCAACTACAGCGATTCTGACATGACAACCTTCCATTATATTCGGCCTGAAGTTTTGCAAGCAAAAATATTACCCAAAAAATTAATTATAATTAAAATAGTAATTAGATAGGTAGTAGAGACATGTTAATATTAGTAAGTATCTTAGTAAGGGGTCCGAAACTTGCAATAATCTTCGTACACCTAGGTCATGTTATCACTGCTATCAACCTGTTATCTCCATGTTATCATATGTTATCAAATAATCTTCGTACACTTTTCCTCGCAGTTTCGGACCTCCTGTATCTTAGTCTTTTGTATCTCGTTGCTGAAAGTGATTCTGCGATTTCTGGCCGGCAAATTTATATTAGCAAAATAGGTAGGAAAATCTCACTACGCTGTTTACCGAAGTTTAGTTTGAACTTAGCTAATTTTGAGTCATTTGTGAATGACTAAACACCCGAGCGAAATCTGTGGACCGTTACGTTAACTCCCAAGTCAGTTCAGTATTTATGCAATATAGCACTTGGTTCTAGATTATTTTATATTATAAATTATTATATGGAGTAAATATACTTTAAAATCATGTAATTATGTAAGACAGAGTGATCATTTCCAAACTATAGTTTCGAACTACCAGTTTAAAACTGTGAAACTAGTTCAAACGTAGATTACAACCAGGTACAGAAGTGGTGCAAAACTATATTTTAATTAAACATATTCTAGCACCAAATTAGCTTCAAACTAGTACATTTCTATAGGTTCAGAAGTAGTGCAAAATTAGTATTTAGACTAGACATTTGCCTGTGTTCAAAACTAGTTTTCGGCTAGCGAGTGACTAGGTTCGATAGTAGTACAAAACTAGTTTTTAACTTAGCATTGTCTAGCTCTAGACTAGATCAAAACTGGGTTCGATAACAGTGCAAAAACTGGGTTCTAACAAAATACTCTCCAGTTATCGAAACTATGGTTAAAAGGTCCTCTTTTAAATATGAAGTTAGAAGACAATATTATGAAATACTGGTCTACCAAAATGTGGTATTACAAAACAACTATCATTATATTTTACGGATTGTAGCAAAGCTGGGTGGTTTGTTTTCACGTTTCAGTAACAAGTGAAGCTAGTGAAACTTTTGGTTTCAAGTTCAGCGTATCTGAAACCCCTGAATGTAAAATTTTCAAACACTTTACATCATTAGCGCCTACAGTGTTATGCAACAGTATCACAGACATCCTTTGATTGCGGTCTGCGTTAGTTATTTCCCCTGATTTGATTTACTACAGCATATTAAAATGATATTTTTGTTTATTAGGATATAACTACGTTGAGACTTCCAGTACAGTTCATGCTATACTGGTATAACTTCGGGAATAGCTATCCCAGTGTTTCCATAAATGGGGGAAAATCGACGTCTCTCAGGAGGAATGGCGGAAAGGAGGAAAATAGGGGAAAGCCACCTAACAAAGAGTCAAAATGAACAATGTTTCCACTTTGCAGGGAAATTCCCTGAGATAGGGGGAAATGTGGTCTGAAATGGAAAAACATGAGAAGAGGGAAAGGGAAAATCTAAAAGCACAGCCTTAATTCCGGCAGTGAGGGGAAAAGGGGGGAAATAAGGGAAGAAGGGAAAAAGGGGAAATTCAAAGTGGGAACATTGAGAATCAGGGAAAACTAGGAGAAAGTTTGATTAGGGAAAATGGGGGGAAATTTGGGGAAATTTGGGGTCCCTTGGCGGAAAGTACAAAAGCTCAAGTGGAAACACTGAGCTATCCCTTGTGATTTATTCTCGATTCGTAAATATTACTGGAATACGTCATGCAGTATAAACACAGTGTGATACTACCTTTGTAAATCTTGGTAAATCTTATGAAGTTTAACTCGTCGGATCTAAAAAGTTTCAGGTGTAAATACAATTTTCTAACTTTTGTAAGTCGTTGTATAAGACATTTCTACGTTTTTCTACCATTTTTCCGCAGTTGGTGAGTGGTAAAATATAACAATACGCCTTTAATTGTATTTAGTGATACATTCGAGCTCTTACAGCAGCGCAGTCGACTGAATACGGCTTCCTTGAACCGAGGTTGGCAACTCAACAGTGATATTCCAAACCGCGGTTCAGTACGGTTCATCTAGCAGCGGTACGTTCCGGTTCCATTTTTACTTGTAACTGTGTTGTGTATTCAGTTCTTAATAGAATCCGGTACAGGTACACCGACGCTAAATATTTTATATATTTTATACATTTATGTATAAAAATCCAGCGTTGTATTATTAAAATGGCGCAAAATAACTGTATACGAAATATGAAAAACTTTCGCAGATATGCCCATTCTAAAACAAAGGGTTCGATATCCGTTAACAGAGATCAGACGGTTCATGAACAATAATGAACGGTTCAATACGGTTCATCTTATAGTGCCCCATGGTTCGGTTCGAGTTCTGGTTCAGTGGGGACTTTGGTTTAAGTTCGGTTCAAGGTTTGGTTTCAAAAATTATTTGTGAGTTAATAGTTCTATAAGATTGTGTGAACCTTATCGGAGAGCCGCGAACCGTTTCAAAAACGGTTCACAGTTCTGAGAAAAGGTACAAGTTCGGTTCAATTGAAAGGGGCCGTTCATAAGCTATTCACTTTTATCATGAACCGTGCATTACTTGATCAAGATCGGAGTTAATATCCAAGTCTTCGTTAGTAGTATACAAGTTTATATTGATACAATTTGACTCTTGGGACGAAAGAAACTTTTCCTGTTGATGGGGATAGCTTTAGATTTTTCAGAGTAAGTCGAAACAGACGGAGATGTGGAGTAAGGAGTAGAACCAGAGCTGGACGACGAAGAAGTGGACAGTTTCTTGGATCTGCTGTTTGAACTCTTGATGGAAACAAGAGATCCCAGCAGCTTCGAAAACGCTGATATGCAAATCTTCGGACAACTTATGGGAACATGAGAAGCACACTGATGAATGATTGTCTGAAAGACGTTGACTACGCTTGTCTGATTGTCTGCTGCTGAGACTTCGAAGAAGTCTGTGTTGTACCGAACGGCTAGCAGACGACCATCTTCTAAACTCACCTACAGGAAAAACTTACTAATTACAGTTAATTATTAAATTTAGTAAATTTACTTGTCGTCGATGGTGGAGATCAGATTTATTCGCAACCAGTATTCTGGAACAGCGTTCTGGAACAGCAAGAAGCAAATCCTGTGCTGCGGTGAATGAATTCGAATCTGTTAGCGAGTAAACCACAACGAAAGCTACTGCTTTGTAACGTTGGTTTAATTCAGAGATTCTGCCACTTAAGATTTCCTATAACCGAGATAACCATCAAACTGGGTTAAAAGGAACAGAGTTAACTTTAGTACCTTTGTTCCAGACGTATCTAGGATTTCTACGCCACTTCCCCAGGCTGTGAAATGTGGTAATGTGTGTTGATAAGTCAAATCAACGCCAGAAATGTAGTCTCCGATGAACCGTTTAGTCAAGTAGCGAACCGTGATAGCTTTAAATTTATCAAATTTATTAAAATATTAATGTAATTAAACTCTGACTTGTGGAATACCTGTTTTACCCACTCGGGGTGTCCCTACAATCACAATACAAATTTTAGCCGCTTTCGAGTTCTGACACAAGTTGATATCTTTCATATTTCGCTTTGTTGTTTGTTCGGATGTCGTCTGTTGACAACTGTTGATTCCTCAAAGGATTGCTGTTCCCTTTTAAGGCGAGACAGCGCAGACGCTGTACGTCTTTTTGCTAAAGTTTCACTGAATCTAATTGCGTGGTTTGAACCGAGGCGTAGCTGAACTTCTAAGATATCCCTGTAACTATTAACTAATCACATTAGTTCACTGAAAAGATGCTGCGCAATAGTGGGATGGACATGGACTAAACTAACGCAGATTGCGAAAAGTAGTATAGTTTGTTGCAAAAATTAACTCGGTTATGGATTATCAGATATAGTGAGATTTATCCAAGTTTCTTGGGGTTTTTCCTTGCGTACGTGATCAATGAAAAATCACGTGAATGACTAAACACGTGGGTTCTTGACATGTTGAGCGTTTCGTCTTTCACTGAACACGTTGTCATGGCATAGGCAAGGAATAAAGCTATCAAGACCCTAAGTGAACAAAGTGTTGGTAAGGTAGGTTGTCAACCGAATTAATAAAGCCTATTCTAGCTTGTTGAAAGTTTTGACATTCACGTAAGAAAAGATCTGGTATGATTCCGGAAGTTGTGGGGTGATGGATATTCATAAAGTGTGAATTGAAGGTGGTTTAAATTTATAGTTCATTCAGAATAAGTACACAGCGAATGCATATCTTGTCTATGCGTCTGTCTGTGTGTCTGTATGAGTATCTGTGTTAGTACGTCTTGATTGTCTGTCTATCGGTCCGTGTGCCTGTGTTTCGATCTGACTGTTTGTCTGTCTGTTTGTCTGTGTGGAAATCTGTCCGTTCTAGTATCTGTGTTACTAAAGTTTTATTCAAGTATCTGTCTCTGTGCGCCTGTGTGTCTGACGGTCATACTATACGTATCCGTCTGTGTGTCTGTCTGTCCGTGTATCTGATTGTCCGTCCGTTTGTTTGTGTGGAAATCTGTCTGTCTGTTTTAGTATCTGTGTTACTACAAGTCAGTATTCGAGTGTCTGTCTATCTGGGTGCCTGTGTGTCTGTCAACCAGTTTTATCTCTATACCACGTATCTGTTTGCTTGACTGTCTGTCTGTCTGTGTATCGTTATATCCTTATAACACGTGTACGGAGAGCATCGTATCGTATATTATCAACTAACCTATCCAGCGTGTATCATCAATATCTCTGTTCTGGAAGTTCTATGACAGGTAGCGGAAAAATAAACATCTGCTCGTAACGTAGCAACACTAACTGCTTGCCATTATAACCAACACGGCAGAAAAACTCTCTACTGAACTTTACACGTGCCGATACCTTTTTGCGCCTTTCTGTATAGCAGCCAAACTCTTCAAAAATTTCTGCAAGCGCCATATTGTTTAATAACAAGATGAAAACACTTGTTTTAAACTTACATAAAGATGCTTCGTCATATATAGTCGTAGTGCAAGTTAAAATCGCAACGGCGTTAAAGAATTCTGGGCCCGTAAAGATTTTTGGGATCGTCTACTACGTACGTTTCTTGCAATCAAGTGAAGCCGTGCCAGTGCCACGTGAATCTTAGGAGCACGTGAGGCTTCAGTAATCGCCAGTCTAGTGATCGCTAGCGTGTGAAAAAAGATCTACCAACGTCGTTTCGTTCCCGGGTGCCCCTGATTCAGCGCCAAATTTCCTTTAACTCCCTGTAAGTTAGACGCTAAATGCCCAGCTTCCTACAAGCCCCTAAACACTCAGATAAAACCGATCAGCTGCTTTTCGTCTCTAGAACCCCTGATTTAACCATTAACTTCCTTTCAAGAGCTTCTAAAAATCTACTCTCATCCCACGTTCAGCCATAAAGTTCATGAAGCGATCAGCAAACTTACAGTAAACTCTAAAATTCCTGACATTCTGTAACTTGCTTTCAATATTCGGAGCCCTGATTCACCCATTAAGTTTCTTTCAAAAGCTTTTAAAATCTACTTTCATCACACATTCAGCCCTAAAACCCCTGTCGCGATCAGTGAACTTCAATGAACTCCTAAAATTCCTGACATTCCGTAACTAGCTTTCAACATTCAGAACCTTGATTCACTCAGTAACTTCCTTTCAAGAGTTTTTGAAATCTAATCTCATCACACATTCAACCCTAAAACCCCTGAGGCGATCAGTGAACTTCCATTGAACTCAAAAAACTCCTGACATAGTACTCGTTTTGCTTTCAACCCTCAGACCCCTGATTCAACCTTACTGAAAATGAAACCAGCTTATAAACTGTTCTTAACTCTTACTACGTCTCTTTAGTACCTGGAAACCACTTCTTTTGATGCCGATTTCTTTGTACATTTTTATTTTGCCGTAAACAACACGACGCGTATTGCGCAGCATGTTGTGTACAATGTCCAGAACCCACGAGCGGAAAGATTTTCACGTTTTTCTCAGTATTATGGCCGTGGGAAGTATACGGACAATATCAGTTGTACATTCTAAGCTTACAAGATAATCTCTTTACAGGAAGCTATTAGTTCTATTACGATTTTATTATACTGAATCTCTTATATACTTTGAGATAGAGATTACACTAGCGAGTTATTAAAATGCGTAGTTGTTTTATTCAGTTAGTTTTATATCAAATTTTGAATGTTGTCGATTGCTGTACAGCCAAACGGACTGTAACTATACGATACCTCAATATGTGAGAGTCTTAGATTCAAATTACCGATTATTCGACAAATACTTTATTAGACTGGTAGCATTTGTAAAGAGCTTTGAAGTCTCGTGAAATACTTGGTTAATTACGTTGAAAGAGTTCTCAGTAAACTGATATGGAGAACCGTGACAGTTGGATCTATGCACATCATCTTCATTAGCTCCCGGCTACAAGGTTCTTTGCCATTTTTTGAATGAATATATACGAATCTCTAATTATTACAGACAAGTTCAAATTACTGTAGGGTATATTAGTTTCCGTCTCCAAGTTGCAAAGTGTGTCGAACCTTGTATTGAACCGCAGTCTTGTTTTGACTGCTCCTCTGCTCCACTTTGCTGTACTCGGGTGATTCTTCTTGTTGCATGGAGAAAGTTGGATCTGAACCTTTTGGCTCTTTAATCTCATTTTGGCCCAGTTTATAGACCCAAAATAACACGTGCAGAATGAGCACGAAAGTTCAAGCCTCTCGTCTACGGGATAAATAAACTTGAAGCATATTCACGATACTGTAAATTATTCATATTTAAAATAATAATTTGCATAAAAAACTATTGATAAAAATCGAATGATTAAATTACAATGTTAATAATTAATGACAAATTTTTTATATTTAAAAGATTTTTGAAATCTGGCAACGTTTTGTTTACTTTCGTGCATCGCAGTTTGAATCAGTGCTTCGATTTTGAAGGGAAATTCTCCGGAAAAGGGAGAAGTAGATTTCAAAAGGGGAAAAAATAAGGGAAGAGGAAAAAGGGAAACGGCATTCAAGCGAAGGGAGAAAAAGGGAAAAAGATACTCCTTTAAAGGAAAAGGGAAAACATAAGTGGAAAAGCACTGGTTTGAATCAACGTTGACAAGATGACTTTGCTAAGAGCAAATCTCAACACATCGAATACGAACTATCTCTTCTACTCTACTACAAGCTTCTCGTTTCCTTGAAATATAACTTGAATATAAAATATTAAGTCTGCTTTGGCTTGGTGTGGTCTGATTTTGCTGCATAATTCATTTGTTTTCGAACAATGATGAAGAACTTTAGCCCCTCTATTTCAATACTTATGATCTGTTGCCTTGGTCTGTTTGCATAACAGTATTTAACGTAATTTCAGTTTGGAGGATAAAATTATTCTTTTGCAGGTCTCTCTGTGGCCCAATCAAGCAATCTGTGGGACGTTATCGAAGCTACTGCTGACGTTTCAGGCATAACGGACACAAACAATGTAACTACAACACCAGCTCCACCTGTACCGCCCATACCTCCGCAGCCCATGCAAGGCAACTGGACGGTAAAAGACCCCGCGACTGGAGTTACATGTATTATGGTGTCAGTGACCGCAGCAGTAATCGTCCCTTATCAAACGCTAGAAAACACGGTAATTCACGCGTTTGTTTACTCTGAAAGTTGCATTGAACATCACGCTTTCTTCATAGACGAAGAATGCTGCCCTAAACGTTCCACCAGATGCAAATGCTCGCGGGTCGTGCGGAAGTAAGGACCAGCATATCGAGCTGTCGTGGAACTATGCAGCTGCGGGAGCTGTGACGTCTAATAACTCGCTCATATTCATCTTCAGGAGAAAACAGAAGACCACCACAAGGTTCTTGAACTGTACACGACTTTCTGTTTACATAAATTAACCAACTGATTTTGAAATAGTGTTTCTGACGGGAAATTCTTTCTCACAGGAGTCGTCTTGCGGGTTTATCTGAACCCGGTGAACTTCCCTGGAGCCTTAAACAGTAACTTAACTATAAATCATTTTAAAATGCTTTCTTACAATTTGTTGAATGATCTCAGCAACGAGGCTGGACGCAGCCGCTTCAGATGTCTCGTTCTATGAAACCCCAGTTGAGAAATCTCACATTTGTCGACCGGACGAGCGGATTCCCATGAAGATGTCTGGTCAGATGAACACTACAGCTTACCTAATACTTAGTAATATTCAAGTGGAAGCATTCCGCACGCGGACGGATGAAATTTTTAGTGAAGGTAAACCTAATGCCGCAGAACTCTACCAGATGGCTAGTTATTGTTCTGTTTTGTTTAGCTGAAAATTGCGAACCTCAAGGATTGCTGACGTCTGATGTGATACCCATAGCCGTTGGGGCGTCGTTAGGCGTCGTCTTTGTTGCAGCACTGATTGCGTACCTGATTGGAAGGCGTCGTATGCGTCAAGTCGACTACGTTAGCGTCTGATTCTCAGAAGAAAAAAAAAATACTACGACTATCTAGTTTACGAAACAAATAATTTTGCCTCAAGTAGATACAGAAAAGTTATAGATTTTTTAATATTCCGTATAAGAATACATTGATTGTATTGTGTCGTACTGCGTTCTGTTCGAAATTTGAAACACGTAATAAACAGAAATCTTAACTGTGGCCTGTTTATGAATGGATGAACCGTTGAACTTTTATTTGTGGCCGTCTGGCATTTCTATATCGTAGTAGTCGTCTACTGTGGTCGTTTGGGTTGAGGTTGTTGTGGTATCTGCTGTTGTTGATGAAGGGTCTGGATCCAGCAGACTTGGTTCGCCTTCTTTGACTGCGTCGTCTACGTGATACGACGAACTGTCGTGATCAACAGCGAATTCTTTGACTGTGGTAGGTCCTTTAACGGTTGTAGCAGCGGTTGTAGTTGTTGTTGCTGATTTGGTAGTAGTTTCAAGTGCTACAGTTGTCTCGGGACCTTGTTCCGGTGTTGTAGGGTCTGTAGTTAAATATGCTGTAGTGACATCTGTGGTAGAAACAACACCAGTTACCGCACTGCCCGTTGTAGGTTCGTTAAGATTTTTAGAGGGTATTGAAGTACCTTGAGGAACTGTTGTGGGTTCTTCTTCCATTGTAGTTGAAGGTTGTTCTGTAGTGGTAGAAAGCTGTTTAGTAGTAGTTGAAGGGTCTTCTGGTGTAGTTGAAGCTTGTACTTCAGTAGTCGAAGATCGTTCCTCGATAGAAGAATGTTGTTCAACTGTTGTTGAAGATTGTTCTATTGTAATAGAAGGTTGTTCATCAGTCGTTAAAAGTTGTTCTGTGGTAGTAGTAAAAGTCTGTTTCGTAGTAGTTACTCTAGTTGATTCCATACCTGTTGTATGATCAAAAACTGTTGTGGAGACACTTGCAGACTCAATTACAACAACACTATGTTTCTCCTCTTCTGTTGTTGCTATAGTAGTTGAATCTTCACTCCCGTAATCATCGTCTACAGCAGAAGTTCTAGGTTCACTCGAATCAGGTGTAGTTGAACTTTTCGTCTGCTCTATAGTAGCGAGTTCATTCACTACAGTCTTCTTCTGCGGACCTTCGTAATCGTAGTCATGATATCCATTTTCATTCACTGTAGTAGTTGTAGCAGAGACAACTGATCTGTTGTAGTCGCTTTGAGCAGTCACTGTAGTTTCAGTAGCAGCAGAACTTTCAGGAACTCCATGATCTAGCAGACAGATAATTTCCACTATCAAATAACGCAAATAAGAAATTTCACTTACCATTTTCAAGTTCAGAATCAGTTGAAGTAGAAACTGTAGCTGTGACGAAATCGTCTGACAGGAATCCATGCCGAGATTCGTGTACAAAATTAAGATTAACAATTACTTGCTCAGTTTCAAATGTACTGAAGTCCCATACCTTGTAGAAATTAAACAAGTTTAAAAATTTGACATTTTCTGATAGATTTATGACAACTTACACGACATTTGAGTTGCCTGTAATCGTAATCTCCGTTCAGAATCTTAAAATCATCAATAATCCCGGCAACTACAGGAGGACACTCTTCAGAATATTGCCTTTAAAGGTTAGTTTAAACCGAAATTAGATAATTAATGAACCAAATAATCTTATGTGTAGTACTTGAGAAACGGGAAACCCAGTGTAGGTTCGATACGAACAGGGTAGTCCTTCACTCGATCTCCACTTTTCCCCACTGTGACGGTACAAGTAACGGGAATGTAGTCCTTTGTGTAGTTGCGAAAGAAAGCTTTCTCGAAGCCACTTGGCGTCCAGCCTTGAACCTGATCAAACAATCCCATGAAAATTGAAGAAATTGTAGAATATTTTGCAGTTTTTTCAACCTTTTCCAGGCGCAAGAAGAAACAAAAGTAGCCCTATTGGTTCCGAAATTGTCTCGAGGGTTGCAGGCGCCGTTGATTGAAGAAACGTGAATGTGTTTTCCACATTTGCTACTGCCATTCGCAATTTCGTATTCTAGAATAGCAAAGCTCTTAAAATCTAATGCGTAAAATGCAGCACAAATTCAGATTTACGCTTGAAAATAGTTTCCATTCGCGATCTGAGGTAAGCACTACTGCTCCCGAAACTGACTGTCAGGTTAGCAGCGTCTGTTCTAGCGCTTGAACTTGGGATTGAAGCACCTTCCGGGTAAAAAGTCAGCTTACCACGACCTGCATTCATCTGCTGGTTCAAGTATTGTCGCAGGGCGTCTTCTGGTGTAGTTGGAGCTTGTACTTCAGTAGTCGAAGATCGTTCCTCGAAAGAAGAATGTTGTTCAACTGTTGTTGAAGATTGTTCTGTTGTAATAGAAGGTTGTTCATCAGTCGTTGAAAGTTGTTCTGTGGTAGTAGTAAAAGTCTGTTCCGTGGTAGAAAGCTGTTCTGTAGTAGTTGAAGGGTCTTCTGGTGTAGTTGAAGTTTGTACTTCAGTAGTCGAAGATCGTTCCTCGATAGAAGAATGTTGTTCAACTGTTGTTGAAGATTGTTCTGTTGTAATAGAAGGTTGTTCATCAGTCGTAGAAAGTTGTTCTGTGGTAGTAGTAAAAGTCTGTTCCGTGGTAGAAAGCTGTTCTGTAGTAGTTGAAGGGTCTTCTGGTGTAGTTGAAGTTTGTACTTCAGTAGTCGAAGATCGTTCCTCGATAGAAGAATGTTGTTCAACTGTTGTTGAAGATTGTTTTATTGTAATAGAAGGTTGTTCATCAGTCGTAGAAAGTTGTTCTGTGGTAGTAGTAAAAGTCTGTTCCGTGGTAGCTACTGTAGTTGATTCCATACTTGTTGTATGATCAAAAACTGTTGTGGAGACACTTGCAGACTCCATTACAACAACACTATGTTTCTCCTCTTCTGTTGTTGCAGTAGTAGTTGAACCTACACCCCCGTAATCATTGCCTACAGCAGAAGTTGTAGGTTCACTCGAATCAAGTGTAGTTGAACTTTTCGTCTGCTCTGTAGTAGCGAGTTCATTCACTAGAGACTCCTTATGCTGGCCTTCGTGATCGTAGTCATAATATCCATTTTCATTCACTGTAGTAGTTGTAGTAGAGACAACTGATCTGTTGTAGTCGCTTTGAGCAGTCACTGCAGTTTCAGTAGCAGCAGAACTTTCAGGAACACTTTGATCTAGCAAACAGAAAATTTCCACTATCAAATAACGCAAATACGAAATTTCACTTACCATTTTCGAGTTCAGACTCAGTAGAAGTAGAAACTGTGGGTATGACGAAACCGTCTGGCAGGGATGCATGCCGAGATTCGCGTACAAAATTAAGATTAACAATTACTTGCTCAGTTTCAAATGTACTGAAGTCCCATACCTTCGTAGAAATTAAACAAGTTTAAAAATTTGAGATTTTCCGATAGATTTATGACAACTTACACGACATTTGAGTTGGCTGTAATCGTAATCTCCTTCCAGAATCTTAACATCATCAATAATCCCGGTAACTAAAGGAGGACACTCTTCAGAATACTGCCTTTAAAGGTTAGTTTAAACCGAAATTAGATAATTAATGAACCAAATAATCTTATGTGTAGTACTTGAGAAGTGGGAAACCCAGTGGAGGTTCGATACGAACAGGGTAGTCCTTCACTTGATCTCTACTTTTTCCTACTGTGATGGTACAAGTAACGGGAATGTTGTCCTTTGTGTAATTGCGTAAGAATGCTTTCTCGAAGCCACTTGGTATCCAGCCTTGAACCTGATCAAACAATCCCATGAAAATTGAAGAAATTGTAGAATGTTTTGCAGTTTTTTCAACCTTTTCCAGGCGCAAGAAGAAACAAAAGTAGCTGCTGTTGGTTCCGAAATTGTCTCGAGGGTTGCAGGTGCCGTTGACTGAAGAATCGTGAATGTGTTTTCCACACTTTCTACTGCCATGCACGTTTTCGTATTCTAGAATAGCAAGGCTCTCTAAATCTAATGCGTAAAATGTTGCACAAATTAAGATTTACGCTTGAAAATAGTTTCCATTCGCGGTCTGAGGTAAGCTCTACTGCTCCCGATACTGACCGTCAGGTTAGCAGCGTCTGTTCTAGCGCTTGAGCTTGGGATTGAAGCACCTTCCGGGTAAAAAGTCAGCTTACCACGACCTGGTTTCTTCTGGTGGTTCAAGTATTGTTGGTTGGCGTCTGAACGACTAGCAGAATCGTGTAACTCGGAAGGATCTTGGCCCATAAGAAGCAGTAGCCAGAAGAAGGTAGCGAATAGTATGGAGATTGTTAAAGAACCACCCCCTTATTGTTGGAATAACTATTAATGATAGTTAAAGATAATTTAATGTATTTCTTACAGAAAAACGCAATCTTGCATTTGCGAGTGAAGAGTTTAGCCATCCTGCTGGCTACCAGAGAGTCATAAACAAGGGCCAGAGGTTTTCAAATGTTCACGAGAAATCGAATAAAAATCAACTGAAGATTTGAGCTGCGCGTATAGCAGAAGTTCTGGTATTTCCCTAGTGAAAGAGCCGTTGTCGAAAGAGGAAGATGCGGTAGCCCACCGTTTCCCGCATTGCACACGCAGGATATGATATCTCAATTTAGTCGGAAAAGATATTCCATCATCGTATTGAGAAACACAAACATCGCTGCATTTATGTTGCTCCACTAAGATGATAGAGAACGTTAATAATAACTTATTTAACTGCATAAAGTAAATTTACTAAACAAGCAGGATAGATAAAAAGATTCCGATTCATCGCATTTTACTTGTATTATCTCCCATTCTTTACACTTATCGTCATCAATGTATTGGTTCTTAGTATCTGGTCTTCTTGTAGTTGTACCGATCCTATCGAAGTTATTTGCTATCGGCAACTTCCATCTTCAAATCTGCGTACTGGTCTTCGATACCCGCACTTGGGTCTCTGCGTTCAAAGTACTCGTCCTTAAGCGAAGGTTGGCTGTTTATGATATTCGAAACCGAGTCCTTGAGAGTACGAGCTGGAAGAGTTTGAAAAACAGCTGTAGACTGAGATGTAGTGCTCGTAATTATGTTTTGCGAGTGGCTGTCCGGCAGTCCTTTAGCGCTGAAGTCTACTACAACTCGATCCTTGTCCAGTTGTGCGAGATCCCAGACCTACAGAACAACCAAGCCTATTTCCACAAGAAGTGTATGTCGTATTGTATAATTACTCGGCATTTCAGACGTCTGAGTTCGTAATACTGGTTCCTGAACTCGGGGTCGTCGATGATTCCTGTTATAATTGGAGAGCAGCCGTTCAAGTGCTGGTTCGTCGGGTAAAACTTCCTGGGTAAGTTATTGATTTTTCACGGTTGTTTTGAAAAAGCGTGACACTACGTTACAGGATTACCTTGGAAAACCTAAGGACGGCCACAACTTGACGCGGGTTTCGTAATTCTTTTCTGGGTTGAACTGGTATCCTGTTGTTAGGGTACACGAAACAGGAATGAAACTTTCGTTGTACGACGGTAAGAAGTTTGTTTTGACGAAACCACGTGGGTCCCATTGCTTAACCTGAGATCATTTGGATTTCGAATCATCGGAATAATATTTTGCTTGAATTAAATTTAATTTACTTTTTCTAGTCTTAGGAAGAAGCAGAAATAGTCGGACCCAGAACCGAAATCATCAGAAGGTGAACATCTTTTGTCGTCTGTTCCGGAAGTCGTGTTAAACAGCGATACGCACTTATCACTGTGCTCTGCAATGCGCATTAGTTAATTGATTCATTCATACAAACTGATTGAAATAAGATATGTTAATACCTTTATACATATTTCTCATCTCTTCGGCTATGACATTTCTGTCTTTTCCTAAATTAATTTTCAGTTTTACCGCGTGTTTCGATTCAGAAACTGAAATCGCTTTCGGGTAAAAGTTTAGTCGTCCAAGATTTTTCAGTTTGAAATGTTCAAGTTTGCCATTGAGTCCAACACAAACCAACAACAGAAGCAATCCTAGAGAATAAAATTATCTGTTATCAATAATGATGAATTGAAGTTTTATTTTACCGATTAGTGTATTGCGTAGTGAAAGAGTAGCCATCATCTCGAAGGCTGATTTCTCGGACTTCAGACGGACGAATGTCTATTTCTCAGTTATTTTAACATAAATGAATTGTTGAATACAAGTAGAAACTAAGTGGTGAACCGCAATATCCTTTGTAAGATCGGAGACCTCTCACAAGGGCTTCCTGATAACACATACCAACAAAACTATAACCAATAACAGCTTTCTAACTTCTATGCAGCGAACCGTTTTCTGAACCGCACTTGAACGGTTCACCGCAAGTTGAACCGGACCGTTCATCAACTTCTTCTATACGTTATAAAAGTTACGGCTATGCAAAAAAGGGGATTAGTTATAAAAGTAAATGTCAGACAGTCCTTCGCTGTAGGAAGTAACCTACAAAACAAGAATATTGACATCTAAAAGCAATGTAATCCTTTTAGCGAAACCAATAAATCCAATTAGTGGGATAGCGCACAAATAAGGACAATATAAAAACAGGCCTTTGTCCCAAGTCCTTTACCAATACCAGTCCAGGTTTAAACCTAACAACAGGTCGCTTTTTACGTAGTCGAACCTTCTACACAATGGTTTACGCACTCAAAGTTTTCAAGAAAGCTTCTCCGAATGGAAAAGTTACGGCTTACCTTGGCAAACGAGACTTCGTGGACAACATTTCAAACGTGGAACCAGTTAGTAAGTCGAAATTTACTTAACTTTCGATAATTTGAATTAATTAACGTGTTTAAATTACAGGTGGAGTTGTGGTTGTGGACCCTGAATACCTGAAAGGCCGTAAAGTCTTCGGGCAAGTCGTCTGCAGTTTCCGTTATGGAAGAGAAGAAGATGAAGTTATGGGTCTGCAGTTCCAGAAGGATTTGCTGATGGCTTCCAGTGAGATCGGGTCCAAGACAGTTACTGGAGAACTCACTAAGACTCAGGTAGAACGCTTACTAGAACCTAGGACTGATAGGTGGTTTGAACCGTTTTTGAACCGAACCGTGAACCGCTTTACTCTTGAAGGAACATCTGCTGAAGAAGCTAGGAAGCAATGCTTTTCCGTTCACCTTCAATTTACCGAAGAACTCGCCACCTTCCGTAACTCTGCAACCGGGTCCTGACGTCCAGGGCAAACCTTGTGGTGTAGAGTATTACCTGAAGGTCTTTGTGGGAGAGACTATGGATGACCGAGCTCACAAAAGGTTCACAAAGCAAACTATTACCTCAAAGATGAACTTATATTAGTCTTAAATGCAGGAGTACTGTAACTATGACCATCAGGATTATTCAGTTCGCTCCCACCAGACATCAGGATCGTCAGCCCTGCACCGTAGTGCGTCGTGATTTCGTTCTGAGTCCCGGAGACCTGGAACTGGAACTCAATCTGGACAAGCAGGTACGACTCCTAACTTTATACGCATTTAAATATAATTATGATTTTAATACGTAGTTGTATTACCACGGAGACTCTGTGTCAGTTCATATGGCCATCCAGAACCGCAGTAACAAAACTGTGAAGAAGATTCGAGCCCAGATTCTCCAGTGCATTGACGTGTGTCTCTTTGAACACGGAACATACAAAACTGCTGTTGCCAGTATCGATACAACGTAAGTCTATTTTCAAACCGAACCTGAACCGGCTTAAACCGAATATGTTACTTTGTTCCCTCATAGTGATGGATGTCCTATTCAACCTGGTGGTACTTTACACCGGACTATTCAGCTAACTCCAGCTGTGGGGTCTGCTAGTACGGATCGTCATGGAGTAGCTTTGGATGGACGACTTCATAACGAACATTCTGATCTCGCTTCGACAACTTTGTAACTATGAATTAATTAGTCTATCAAGTTTACATTTAACTGCAATTTTTTAACCAGAATGGCAAACCCTGAAGAGCGTGACTCGTTCGGAATCGTCGTGACTTACATCGTGAAGGTCCGATTGTTTCTGGGCGCTTTGGCTGGGGAGCTCGTAGGCGAGTTACCCATTATTCTAATGCATCCCAAGGTAAGTTGACTTTTTTCATTCACTCTACATGATTCTCATTCAGCCATTGACTCTATTGAAATATTTTTTCGGCTCTGAAGCCTTCCGGGAAGAAATTGTCGAAGATGGATAGCGTTGCCATAGAGAGTTTCCGTAACGAGTCCCTTGATCACCCCGCATCTATCGACGAAGCGTCGGAACCCATGGAAAAAATGAATATCAACTCGGTTGAATAAGTTTTTTTTTGCAATAAAAATCAACCTTTAGATATGCTGTACTCTTAACAACAAAGCTTAAAAGGAAAACGCAGTAGTTCGGACAGAAAACGTAACCTGTATGAAAAAAATCATAATCTGTAGCATAAATTATCTACGAAACCTGATAAATGATTTACCCGAATACTGGATTATAACAAATAAATAGAATTATAATCTCCAAAAATAATCCAATTATTTTATTTAATTAAAATAATAATAAAAAGATTTTAATTTTGATTTATACGCAATTTGGCAACGCCGTAAAATTTACAAACAAACAGCAGACGACAAATATATCAAACATTTTAAACTTATTCAGTAATGGCAAAACTATTTGCATGGGTAGTATTATTTAAATTACAATTAATCATGAAAATTTATCAAAATCAACTTGGTAAATTTGCTAGGGAGCCAACAGTCACGGACAGCTCGGTCTTGGTTTCAAGTCGGAGCTCGTCTCGAAGCCCGCAGAAGTCTCAGACCTGCCAGACTCGCTGAAAAATAGTTTAGGAAATCGAGATCTTCAAATAACAGGAGGTGGAGGTCATACGATAATTCTCAATGAAAAAGGAGAACTTTTTGGTGCAGGTTTGAATACCTCAGGCCAGATCGGAAATGTTCAACCTGACACTGCTACGTTTTTACAAATCCAGACGAGTAACTGCGAGAAATATAAAAACCTAAGCTGCGGCTGGGATTTCTCAGTCAGTATCAAAGAAAATGGGAACTTGTATGGCTGGGGTTCAAACTCGTTCGGACAGTTGTCTTCAAATGCAGAGGTATTTTGTATTCTTAATAAAATTCTGTGTTTATGTTAAGCTGAAGGTTGATTGAAGGATTGTATAGATGATTCAGTCCGTTGCTGTTCTGCGGGTCTTCGTTTCACCGCGTATGCGAAAAACGATCACGTTCACATAAAAGGAAGAAGTCGATTTAGTAAAAACGGTAACTAATGATTACTTACAAATACCAGAGACTATGAAATCTTAAATAATTGCAACAGTTTTCGAACTTAGAAACGTAAAGAAACTTAGCTGCGGGCAAAACTTCTGCCTTGCACTGGACAGTAATGGGAAAGTTTTCGCGTGGGGCGATAACAAACACGGGCAGTGCTCGCAATCTCCCGAAGTCGCAGCCTCAATCGCTGAACCACGATTAGTGAACATAAACGAGAAAATCTCAGATATCGTAGCTGGATGGACTCACGGAATTGCACTTAACTGTAGCGTATATTGTGAGTCATGTTTATCGCTTAACGTTGAACGTTTTTAAAACAGATCAAGGAAACGTTTACACATGGGGTCGGAACTCTTATGGTCAGCTTGGCTGTCAAGCGCAAAATCGTCAGTTGGAACCCGTGAAAGTTGAAACAGTTCGCGAAGTTGTCAAAATTGGTGCGGGCTCGGAGCACTGCATGGCTCTGGACAGCTCGGGACGACTATTCACGTGGGGCTGGAACGAGCACGGCAGCTGCGGGAACGATTCCGAAGCTGACGTCTTACAACCCGTCATCATCAACGAGCACGTACCGGGAAATATTATTAATATTGGATGTGGAGCTGGACAGTCTTTTGCTGTTGCTGTATAATAATAAAATAAACAAAACTGAAATTGTAAGGAAACTTTCTTTTTGTAAAGTTAGTTTATTATTTATCTCTCTACATGTGTGGATCGGCACGGCATATAGAAACGCACTGAAAGCATAGGGATTCGTAGAAAGACATTTATGCTCTATATAAATCATGGAAACGTGAATCGATGCTGATGCGCTAGCGATACTTGCGTGGGGTACGCATCATACATTTTGATGATTTATTAAATTACGTAATGTCACCTATCATGGACGGTTCAAACCGTTAGCTGAACCGTTTCTTGAACGGTTCGCCTTCAGTTGAACCGAACCATTGAACCGAAACCTAGCTCTGATAAAGCGGAACTGTGAATCGAAACCTGAACTGCACTTTAAAGCTGTGAACCGTTTTCTAAACCAGTTCACTGAACTACAAGCAGTGTCGAACCGTAGGTACTGCAAGATGAACCCTACTGAGTATACGTAACTGGTTCCAAGGTTTCAAATTAAACTCGGTTCGTCATTTGGATTACGCGGTTCAGTTTAGACATTTTCGGTTCAGCAACGTGACTTGTCACGTTGAAGCTTGTGAACCTTTAGGTTTTGATATTTAGTGTCTCCGTTTTCTTGTTAGGAAAAGTTTTAATCAGCACTGCGAACCTAAAACTAACGAGATTCTCCTTTGTCATGAAAATAAATGAGGACAAACCGCATCAAGTGTCAACAAATATTAAAACTTGAAATAGTAGTTATTAATATTATTTTTTTGGTTATTATTGCGGTTCAGCACGGTTCATCTCACGGATCGGTTCAACAAGTGCTCTTAGATTTCAAATTTTCGCACTTGTGTGAATTTTATCAGAACTGTGAGCCGGTCACTTTGCAGGGAAATTCCCTGAAAAAGGGGAAGATAGGGTCTGAAAAGGGAAAAAAGGGGAAGAGGGAAAGGGGAAAATCTGGAAGTGCAGCCTTATATATTCTAGTACGGAGGGGAAAAAGGGGAAACTGGAAGTGGTTAACACTGGGTGAACCGTTCATGAACCGTCATAAAAACGGTTCAGACACTCCCATCACTTGGGTTCAGACATCAATATATGGGTTAATTGAACATAGAATAGGTTCTAGTTATTTTCTATTCAAACCGAAGTTTCACAACAGATTTTCTAACAAATCCATTCAAATCATTCCTTGAACCCTAATTAATCCCTATACATTCAAATATACATATTAACCGTTGTTATCAACCTGTTATCATGTGTCTTAACTTATCATCTTAGTATGACGTTATAGAGTTTAATTAGAACTGTTATATTGTTATCGCAAACCTTAAGACAAGATTCCTCGAGGCTTGTTGCCCACGTAATTGACGAAAGCTGTGACAACTCACTTCATCATCTTGTAGTGCCCACGGTTCGGTTCACGGTTCGGTTCACAAGTTATATCGTTTCTTTTGCAAAATAGTCAATACGCGGTGATACTCATTTAACATTTGTAAGAACTTTTACCGGTTCAAAAACGGCTCAGAACGGTTAAAAACGGTTCACAGCTAATTAAATTCGAATCTTTAACACTTTGAATCTTAAATTTTTTAAAAAAGATTTGCGTCATATCTGTGATGAACCGTGAAATTGTAGCACATAACCTTTGAAAACCACGGCTTCATTGCGCAATAAAACTTGGAGAAAAAAAAGTCTTGAGAAAAGAAAAGAGAAGTGTGGGTAGGCCAGAGAGGACGGTTCATTGAAAAGGCGACTATATCTACGTCGTAGATGTAGTCGCTAAGCCGCTCTTCGTTCAGTAAGTACTGCGCTGTAAACCTTCCTGGCTTTCCCTTGGACAACGGTTCATAAGTTTCCTACAAAGTACGTATTCACTATTTCAATGATGTACTATATTTAAGTAAATTTAAAATAATTCTACAACAAATAGAGAGTAAAAAATCTTTGAAATGTTTCGTTAAATTTTACGAATTTTGCAAAGATTGACAATTTGGGCAGTTGCTATAGGAACATTTCTGTGAAGTTATTTTATGAAACTGTATTGAGAAATTTCATTAAGTATACATAAGTTTTGTATTTGAATCTCCCGGGTAACTGTTTGCTGGTTTCTCTGTTGTTAGATAGAACGGTTTAAACATACGTCAGAAGTATTCCACTTTTGGTAAGAATAAACAGTAATTGACGGTTCAGGGCGGCTCAGGGCGGCTCAGGGCGGTTCATGAGATAAAAATGAACAGTTCGCTACTTTTCTGAATTACGGTTAAAGTTGTGTTCACGGTTCGGTTCAAAAGTAATAGTTTTCTTGAGTTTGCTATGTTTTTTTTTTGAAGGTTGAACCGGTTCGAAAACGGTTCAAACCGTCCCCCACCCCATCGTTGTATATATTTATCGTACTGTTACAATTAACTTTTGATTGACAGTCGGTTTCTATACACAATGGCGATATGCGTACATTGGTTGGTGTGGTATTGCTGGACACGGTATTCATCTGAAGAATGCTTCTGGTATTGTTGTTTGTCACCTCTAGGGAAACTAATTATTCATAAAACATTCCTAGGACAGTCATTTCCACTACTGTTAACCTCTGATAACTATAGTAGCATCAAGGTTAACAATAGATTTCTGTGCAATCTTTGGTCTGCGGACTCGGCAGTTATAAAAGTTGGATTCATAAAATCTCAGAACAAAGTGAAATTTGATTGATAGCAAGTGATAACATGGTGATAACACTGAGGAAGTATCATTGATAATTGGTAAATTTATTTAAATTGTAAGTTTACTTCAAGTCTGATAATATTTTGTTATTATTTTGTGATTTAAATCTTTTACTTTATTTATGGTGGATCTATAAATTCATATTATATTTTTGTATTTCAATTATTATCGGCTTCAACCCTTTGCTTCCAATCACAAGTCATCAAAAACCGGATATTAACGAACGGTGCTGTCTACAATTGGCTATCTTCGCAGTTAGATTTGGACGCCATATTGGACGTTGCCAAATTTCTTATAAAAATTTGTCCAAATGAAAAAATTCGCATAAAAATCTTGTCTTCTACAATAAAATATAATAAATATGACAATGCATATAATATATGTTTTTCCATTGAATGTAACTATCGATTAATATGATTTACACTTAAAAATAATTTAAAATTAAGTTGCGATAATACTTTGATAACATACGATAATAAAATGAAAATACTGACATTTATTGGGATTTTAGAAGTGTATCAAGTGAGATGATAATTAACGTGAGGTAACAGATTACTTCATTATGGATTTAATTAGCTCTCTAGCAGTCACTTTAATGAAGCAGGGACGAGAAGATTTATTAATCCTCGCAGAGCAGTTATTCCTATCGCTGAAAACCTAATAATAATAATTATAATATCAGCGTATATTATAAATATATTTTACTTCAGATATTATTATTGTACAAATATTAATAAATGGAAATACGTGTATAGGTTTGACAATTGGAGTTTGCTACGTTCAGAATGAAGCACCGAGGACTGCGTAGTTTCGTCTTGATCGTCTGCTTGTTCCTCCTGCATCAGTCGTGCACGTCGTCTGCTTCACCGGAAGAGTTCCATGGCAACAATTTACCAGGACTTAACGCAATCCTTGCTACTTTTATGCACCCATCATCAACAGCTGGAAGATTCAACAGATATCTGCAAGAAAGAGGTCGAACGAGTAACCAAGTCCGAGACGAAGTAACAAGTTTTAACTCAGCTGTTGTATTTTTTGCTGACTCATCGTTATTGTATTTGCAGCAGACAACGCCGGAAATTTTGCGCTCGGGACTGAGGAAACGCACGCTCAGTTTATTCAATCACTGGAAGAACCTGGACCCACTGCGTCGCACTCTGTCGCTTCCTCTTTATTCCCGACAGCAGAGGAAACCAGTTTTACCCCAGCTGGAGAATCTAGCAGGCGACGTTATCAAAACTAACCCGGTTCCCCGAGGATCGCACAGATCTTTGAGACCTCTAGGACTACCCCTACGCTGGGGTTAAACTCATTCATCTGCCCTCTAAGCCGAAATCATGGCCCGTCGTCTGCTGGTGTTGGCCAACTGAAGATTTCAAGCCTTGAAATCTTATGGGAAATGCTCTGTAGCTTGGTCAACAGTAGCAGGCGACACCAAGCTTCTAGCTACCGCCGCTAGGGGGCCATGATTTTGGCACAGGATCTAGAAAATCAACTCAGAACCGCTAAGATACTAGACTACGTATGTTTTCTGTCGACTTTTGCTCGTCTGCTACAACTTTTGATTTCGTACACAATATACATGTAAGAAAGATTGTATTATGAGTCCCCACATTGGAGCGTCACGTAGGAAAAGAAACTTCTGTACATTTTAAGCATAATAAACAGCTTTGTAACACGCCATAGAGAAACCTTTCGCCTGTTGTTTGTTTGTTGTACACGTTTATGGAAATAGCTGAAGACGAACTATTGAATACGTAATACACGTACCAAAAGGCAGAATACTAACTTCTCTAAATTATTTTGTATTGAATTAGAGTTGAATATCTTAACTTTGAATCTTGGAAAGCATGAAAAGGTCTTGAATTATAACTTGCAAAATAAATCACTTAAAATGAAGTCGTACCTTTCGAACGGGAAACAAAATTTGATTTATTGAGTCGTATGATAGAAATCTAATAATTTTACAACCTAAAAAACCAAAATAATATATTTGTATAGCGAGGAAGACGTATTTTCATAAGAAATCTCAGATCGTCTGCTCAACGTTGTACTGCCAGTCGTCAGGTTTGGCTTGCGAAGTGTTTTTGTCATGTAAACTTCTGGTGAGAAGTGGATTGCTCTTCTCTCTTTTCATTTCGGGTCTAAGAAGGCTGTCCGGGTCGATAAAAGTGGCGTAATTCGATTGTTTCGGGGCGCTAAGTGTTCCCATTGGTAAGCGCTCTTCAAAGCATAAGAACAGCAATAAACTTGCAGCCTTTTTTCAGATTTAAAAGGAAAAGTTTTAGTACTTGAACAGCACAAAAGAAATGCAATAAACGAAATCTATTACCAGAGCTAAGTGCGTGGCAACCACGAAGAAAGTGCTCTGTCGAAACCCGACGTGATCGAAGAGGACACCGGCGACCGAAGGACCGACGAAAGCACCGAGAGCGAATGTCGAGGTCCAGATACCCGAGACAAGCCCGTAAGTAGCAATGTTATTGGGGAAACCATGATACCTGCAACCAGAAACACCGATTCGTCAAACGTAAAAGAAAGAAAAAAAAAATAAGATTCTCTATTTAAGTACGTTGCTTCTTGTAAGGCCATCACGAACGCAGAAACGAGCTCGGCACCGACTCCTAGACCCATAATGACTAGTCCAGTTATGGCAAGATTCATTGTCCTGTATGCATACAACACATTAATTTTAGTTCTAAGTTCAATTGCAAAATCATGGTCTTACGTATCCATCGGGAAGATTGGCAGTGGTCCTAATAACGAGAAACCGAGCGTTACAAAGAACGAGCCCATCAACGATACCGTCTTCGGCTGAAGTTGCGTATCGCACAACCAGCCCCAGATCGGAGCTGTCAGAGCGTACATGGCACCCTCGATAACAAACATCAGACCCATAACGACTGGAGCGAGATGAAACTGTAACGCAGAATAGTTCAGTTAAGCCTAACGATACTTGCATTGAAGTATTTAAATTGAAATACTTGTCTCAAGTGAGGTTCTAGAGTAGCAGACAGAAAGCCGATAGCTATCGAAGCACCTAGAACGCTGAAACACGATAGAAGGATAGCGGGAATCTGCAGGGCTCGGAATAAGCCACCTAGAAGAAACGTTACTCAGCTTAAACGTTAAACATTTAGTTATAATTCATACCATGATGAGAAACTTCATCTGGAACTTCATGATCCGGTAATAGGAAATATGTTAGGAATGCTGCGAGATAGAGCAACGCTCCCAGAACTGTGAACGGTAGGACATATCCTCCGATCTGATACAGCAGTCCTCCCAGTGTAGGTCCAACAATCAAACCGAGTCCGAAGAAAGTTTCCAAGCAAGCCTGTAATGTAAGAGAAACAGAAATTTAGGGTTCATGTTGACGGTTAGGGGCTGTCACGTGGTTTTGTTTACGTACGAAGGTGGTAGCAACAGATCCGGGAAACTCTGACGCCACGATGGTGAAGCTGGCTGTCAAGAAAGCGGCGTTGCCAAGTGCTTCAACAATCCGCACAGCAAATGATAATCCGATGAACGAACCCGTTGAATCCACTTTATCTAGAAAACTTCTCGAAAAATGAAAATTAGGCTCAATATTTACCAATGGTAATAATTTACAAATAAAACATTAAAATAATTAGAGAGAAGAGTCTAAAATTAAGAATGTAGTATTAAGAAAAAAAATAAGAAACTGAGATTGCAGTTACCCAAACAATATCGAACTCGTTGCAGTGACGAACAATCCCGTGTTGAAAATAAACTTCGGCAACAGCTTCGGTAACTGTAAGATAACAGATGATACCATTAGAGTTTTATTACATTAAGTCATAATTATTTCAGTTATAGAATATAAATTATATGGAGAAACAGACATAATGTCCGTAAATCGGTGAAACGACGAAAACCGTCAGCTCGAAGATCCCGAAAACCAGTCCGTACTGCGACGCAGTCGCTCCTTTGCGTTCAGCCTATCAATTTCAAACAAAAAAATCAGTATAAATTCCACCTAATGGTAAAGTAAAGATAAATTTACTTCTGCAGGATAAAATGGCGCTTGTAGAGAAACACAAACTGCGCTGCTGAAGTCTGCCAAGGCGATGACAATAGCAGTAGCCCATTGTCGTTTGCTTAGCTCCGGTAGTTTGACCATTTTTTGATAGTTCACTTGTTACAAAATCTTATTTTTGTGCTACGTATTACGCAGGTCCATAAGCGATGGGGGAAGCAACTGGACTGACTGTATTTACTGTCCAGTTCCAGATAAAACTACCCTTGGTGGTGTTTCCCTTCGCCTTGACCTAGGTTGACCTCGTCTCCCTCTTGGAAAATATTAACAACAGCCTGTGGCATTGAAACAGAATTCGTAGAAGTGCACCCAAATATCCGTTTTTACATTACTATTACTTCCTTTGCCTGGATAATATCATGTTTCGGAGTGTTTTTATAATAACAAAGTCTAAAAATGGATTACATATTATTTGCAAACACTCTGTACTAGTTTCAAATGTCGATTTATTACGGATATATTTATTAAACGTTTATCGTTTATCATTATTCTTGTTGTCTATATGACTCCAAGCAGTACCACGTGCCTAACAAACTATGAAAACACATTACGATGAGAAATAGTTACACCTATTGTCACTAGATGACAGTGCAGTCAGGAGATGTTTTCTGTAGTGTTCTGAAACCCATTTTTCAATACAGTAATTTAAAAATGTCGAGGGATTTGGCACTTGATACCTGACTTTTTGGTTGGGTAAGCACATAAATCAAGTAATGTATTGTTTCCCCATAGCATTCAGTGGCTTGGCTTACTTATTTCATATTTTATTTGCTTTTCTAATGGGCTATTCCTCGAAAATAATCAGAATTTGTGCATTCCAAACCTGATTTTTTATGGACTTCAGCGCAGTTCGAAGAACTGTGATGCAAGTTTTCTTTCACAGCCCATTGGGAGTTCTGGAAACCGTTTTGAGATTCCCAAACAAAGCTTAGTTACATTAAGTTCATCAAGCTTAAAAAACACTTGAAATCGTAGGTTCAAATGTCAAGTCCCGTATTAAGCAGCTAAGTAATAGGTACCGTAAGTAGCTACGGTAACAATTGGAACACCAGAAGCCCCTGAACATACCAGTATCACCAGACACAACTTTGGAAGTAGCTATCTCTGGACTGATTTATTCACGATTAGTGAATTGCACTGGAATAAGTTCTGCAGTGTTAACATGCTGCAAGTAACCTGACTATTAGGCCCCGTGTGTATATAGACTGCAACGCCGCCCTGGCGGCTAGCTACCCGAACTAAACGCGGGAAAGCTCTTAATTTTCTCTATTTATCCAACTTTGTACACGAGATTGTTTCAAAATCCTTAAATAATTTATTCCACATACCTCTGACTGTAGGGAACAGGGGGATATATCATTTAATTTGTGTACAAAGGCTAATATTACGAAGTAAACTTAAGACTTCACTGAACGAATATATTTCTTGGTTTATAGAATTTTAGAACCAGATTGGACGAGCAAAAACCCATCGAGTCTTTTCGGATGTTCGAAACAAGAATTACAAATCTGTTTTAAGTAAAAACATTTTCTAAAATAGTGATGTAATGAAGACCGTTTTTGTTCTACTGGGCTCTATAAATAGTTTTTCCGGTAGAGGTCCCATATTTAGTTCCATAATCTGTCGATAGATGATGTGATATGAGCTCCTTTAGTCCTACACGGGGGCCTTATAAATTAAGCTAGCTTAACCAACACGAGTTTACGAAATCGACAGTCCAATAATGTAGCAAATAGTTGTAATTGACGTCGCTAGATAGCACTGTGTTTTGTTTCCTCAAATACAGATATACAGCAAAGGTATCAATATACCAGAAATCAATTTTTTAACTTTATAATATACCGTAATGATCTGTTCTCGACCAACTTATTCAGGTTACATTAACGCAGAATATGTATTTGATAAGAAAATTGTAATATCATCTTTATAGCTGGTACTTGTGTAACTTTAGGAATATAGCTCATATCTTTTCAGTTTGAGTTATCCTGGATCGGCTGTTTATACTAGAATAATCCCTCCAATGTAAAACCACCATATCAAATAATGTGTGCGAGAAAAGCCAGGTTCCCGTAGCACACCGTTAACTCACTTGCAACTAAGCAAACTGTCTCCGGGTTCAAAGCCCGGCGGGTCCTATTTACTTTTATATTTTTTTCCATTTCTACAGTTGATTCTAATTACTTATACGTAAACATGATGTGCATTTTATTATTTTACGGTTATAACTGTTTTAATACATTAATGTGATTTATATAAGAGTTTCTTCGGGTTATAAACGTACTCCCTTTGTGTCAGAGTATCAACTAGGTGAAGAAAAAACTGAAATATAAGCGGAAAAATCCTATGTAATAGAATTAGATCAGAATCAAGCAAGAATACCTTAAATGGCCTATGCAGTCATATAAGTATATTTCAATATTACACAAAAGTTACTGTGCTGTGTAATCTATATCTGGAAAACTCTATATCATCACAGCCAAGTTTTAAAGCTGACAAACTTGGTAAGTACAGTAAAGCAAACAGAAAACTAATGGTACTTATATACTTAAACTACTTGCTGATTACGTTTAAAATGACTGGTTAATATCTACCATCTTTCATCACATTAGACAGACATCACATGTTACATAAAAATTGCATGCCTATACGTATTACATATTAGACAAGAGACATCAGATAGCAATCTCGATTACAGTTCTAATCGACAGACTGAACGCATCAATGGACAAGCAGACATCTTGTTTCCAGAAGACGGTACTTCGCATCTTGCTAGTCATACTTCTTAATGGCTTCAGTATCCTGCGGAGAAACCACAGACTCAGAAAATGTATTTGCTAGTAGTCGCACTGGTATAGCACTTGCTCTGTACAGCAAGCAGCTTTATTCATCTTTGTGTACAGCAACGACCAGGGGTGCCCACACCCACCCTGTCCAACGATGCGTACCCACCTTGAAAGTACCCACCCTACGAAAAAAGTTTATTCTCGATAGGTTAAGTACAAGTTATACAATGTTTCAACTAATACTGTGCAACAACACTGCTGAAGAATTCTCTATTGACGTCAACAAGAAAACCCCAAACTGTTAAAGCATCGTTTCCGAAATATCTGCTCAGTTATTGTATTGGAGGATGATTCATTAAAAAGATACATTGTTATTTCAAACGTAACAAACCATGAATAGCTCCTTCTCCCTGTACTCAACTGTAACGTGAAGACTACATGAGAAGAGACCAGAGACCTGGAATTGACTTGAAGCATACCTGTTACAAAAAGAGGGCAGAACTTGAACTGTAACGCAAGGGAAAATGAGAGAACTTGTAAAACGGATTATTGCTTCGAGAAATGTTGGGAAATGGGTACATGTTTCAGGGGGTCTGGGAGGCGAAGCCCCCAGAAGCTGAAGGCTTCCTGAAGGACACTAGACAAAAATCTAACTCGATTTAATCAAAGAGACTAGAGTACTCGGTCCAGTTTATCATCAGAAACCAAGATTATTATAATGTCCAAAATATTTCTTTTCCCATAATATTTAAATCCATTTCTAAACTCTCCCATTTAACCTGTGCTTGATTATAATGACTTGTTGGCCTTTTAGGAAAAGTTATCTGACGAAAATATCAATAGAATTGGTCATAAATTGTCCTTGTAGTCTCTAGGTTGCATTTGTAGCGAGTCTGTGTAATAAGTCTGTAGATTTAGTGCTGCTTTTTAATTGCGAATAAGTTTTCTTGGGACAACCGAGCGAATAGGGAAACAAGAAGAAGATGTATGGAGATGAAGTGTTGTGGAATGGAATACAAGGGCTTAGGTGTAAACTAACAAGATTTTCACTATACGCCAAAGGTGGATAGAAATGGTTCATGCGAAACATAGTTAAAGATGAGGTACAAGTACCCACCTAGGTGAACTAAGTACCAACTGAGGTAGGTATCTGTCTCACAACAGATACAGATAATTTCTTAAGCATACGTACATAAGCGTTGTAATGAAGTGGGTCGTAATACTTTTCAAGACGTTTAGGCTCCTTCGAAATGAAACGTAGTGCAAGATATAGGTATTAGTGCCCACCTTGGTGACACAGATACCCACCGAAAGTGGTTGTAGGTAAAGAAAGATATTGGGTATTTCGTTAAGCATAGGGGGGTGAAGTGGCAGTGGCTGAACTGGTCTTTTCAAACGAATTTTTTTGTCCACAGTTTCCTTGCTTCTTACGTTTATTTTGGTCTTCCTTTAAAATTCCTACACCAACTGAAAGTCCCACCTGAGAGCCCAACGACGCGAACCGTGTCGTGATACCCCCATAGTAAGGATCCAGATTCTTTCTCAAGTCGCCAAGCTAGACGACGTAAAATGGACTGGGCTCTCGTGATCAGTGCTTCCACTTTGCAGAGAAATTCCCTTAAGTAGGGAAAACTGGGTCTCAAATAGGAAAAATAAGGGGGAAAAACATAGAAATATAGCTTGATATCTTAGACGGAAGGGAAAAGGATACTTGATATCCACAAGGGAAGGGAAGAAAAAGGGAAACCGTGCCCTCTTTGAGGGAAAACGAAAAACTGCAAGTGGAAGCACCGCTCGTGGTGGTTTTAAATACCAGTCCATCTCTCAAGTTCCCTCCAGTCGTTGGAACTTTTCTCTTCGAGACGAAACTCTGCATCCTGCTAGCTTTCAATAGAATTTTCTACTATCAGCGTAAATAGCAAGTTTGTTGACTAGAGTGTCTTTTCTGAACACTTAGCATTAGCACCGGTGTGATCAATGCCAAGCTGGGACATCTAGCGGTGCCTATCGGTAACATTTCTTCCGAGATGGCATCACTAAACACGTCCCTCATCGACTACACCCCGGCTCTACTGACTACGCTGGACGCCATTCAAACGGCCCTTGGTAGCGAAGTGGTCTATTGTGAAGAGTCTCCTGAGGACGCATGAAAGCCTTGAGGAGCTATTGTTCGCCCTGACTGAGAACTTCGATGAAGGATCGCTGTTGACCACGATGTCCGATATATACGGTCTCTTGAACAAGAAGCTCACTGCCCTGCAAGGCATCCTCGGCTACGGGAACTATACCTTCTCGTCTACCGAGAATTTTTATCCTTCAACACCGTGTTACCAACGTTCAGTTAGAGTTTTGCCAAGAAATGTATGGAGGATGTAAGCTGTTGCATTGACAGTAATTGTCGTAAACAACTATTTATACTACTCAATAAACTAAGTGAGATAACGTTATCGCAATCGTACGTGTTACTAAATCAAGTAAAAATGAGGATTTATAGAACTATGTTTCAGTTATTACAGCAAGGACCCGTAGCACACTGCTAACTCACTTGCATATAAGCAAAAATGTTCCCGGGTTCAAAGCCCGGCGGGTTCATTTGCGTTTTCCCTTTTTTTATGTCAAGTATCAAAAAATAATATATTACTTTTATTAATACAATATAGTTATTTATGATTAATAAAATATAAAATAACATTATTATTTAACGAATAGAACCCTGTAAAAGTGTTACTATCTCGGTTAATTAACCTGGTTACTGTAAACTTTATCCAACTTCAACTAGTAAAACTAAAGCTATTCAATTTTTCACATTTTCTTAGTACACAAGAGATAAGTGAAGCAATTTGAAAACTCGTCAGAAGTATAAAGTTATCATGATAATCAATAATAAATTAACAAATTGTATAAATTATTACTACTTATAATTTATTTCACTAACATTAGTAAGGAAGATTTCAAGCCGCCGCAATAGACTGCGGGACCGGTCACGTGACGTTCACGTCACGGTGGCGCTATTTTTGAACCGCAACCGTTTAAACGGCTCCCAAAGTTTCAACAGTTTCACGTTCAAAACCTATAAACAAGTCAAAAATATCTCTGAATAATAAGCATATATTCTTAATCAACTATGATGGTAGCAATTCAGTTAAAACGTATTTTTCAAGTAATTTACGTTACAAGAAACTATTATGTTGCACTTTCTTCAAACTTTGATACTTAGTAAGCTTCTCTCTTGGACATGTGCAGTTCTAATGTTCTAGTATCTCGATGCGGGTTGCATCATCATCATAGCAGAAGAGTTCCAAATTTCCCGGGGGGGCTCAGTACTGGTATTATAGGGTAAAAACACCTTGGCCCTATATGAACACTAGGGCTACCTTGGTTCCCGGGGGGGGGGGGGGGGCTGAAGCCCCCGAGCCCCCCCGTACTCTACGCCTATGATCATCATTGATATATTCAGTGTATTATTATTATTAGATTATTATTCAACGTTTCGTGACTGTTAACAATTAATTATTCTTTTATTCTTACAAAAATTCTTCAGTGTAAATCAAGAGGTTATGCGCAAGCTCTTTAAAGAGAAATTTTATGAAGGAGACGTCAAAGATTAAAATGAACTTCAACCACCAATTTGAGTTTACGATGCGTATATTCTTTAAAAATTTCACGGTATACGATAGGAACTCTTTGACGTTTCAAAGAGCAGATGAAAGAAGAAAAGCAAGTAATTTATCACAGGAACTTCTATCCGGTAAATTAGATAAACGTTCGAGTTACGTAAAAGAGTGGAAACAACTAGCGGGGTCAAAGTCGGGTCAAGTTCTGTCGATTCGTTTAAGCAAGTTAGTATCTTGCAGGGGCAGCTGCTCCGTAGGATTGAGTGCGAACAGGGGCAGCGGCAGGGGCTGGAGCCATAACTGGAGCAGGCGCTGGAGCAGCAGCGTACGCTGGCCTGGGCGCTGCGACTGGTTTAGGACGAGGAGCCATGATTGGGCGTTCATGAGTGGCAGGGGCTGACGGAGCGGCGTAGCTGGTGCTGGGTTTGGTCAGAGGGACGGAGGCGGCAGCTGGTCGAGGTGCAGTATAAGTGGGTTTAGCAAGGGCAGCTGCAACTGGCATACGGGTGGGTTTACCCTGAGTTGGCTTCGAGTAGGTTGGTTTGTGGTTCAATAGGGCAGGTTTGCTGTAAGCGAGCTCCTCAGCGGTAGCAGCAGCGGGGGCAGGGGCGGGAGCACGGTGCACAGGCTTGGTCGGTTGAGGTGCTGGGGCAGGTGCGCTGTAGACGGACTTCATTGCGGGACGTGCAGGGGCAGGAGCAATAGGTTTTGGGCTGGCAGCAGAGTACGCTGGTTTCGAGTAAGTAGCAGGCTTTGTGGAAGGTGTAGCAGGGGCAGCGTAAGTTGGGCGAGAAGCTGGTGCAGCAGACGGGATCGGTTTCTGAACTTGCGCAGGTGCAGCAGATGAAGCGTAAACTGGGCGCTGCTCAGGGGCAATAGTGGGCTTGGGGGCGTAAGTCATTTTAGGTGCGGGGGCAGGAATATCATTGGTGGTTGGAACAGCAGCAGCGGGTCTGTAGCTTTTGCCTTGCTTAACTGGCTTCGGTGCGGCAACTGGGGCGCTGTAGGTTTTAGGCGCAGCTTTAGGGGCCTGGACAATGGACGGGGCTGCGTAAGTTTGCTTTGGCTTTCCTGGTGCTGCGTACTTGACAGGGGCCTTGGTGGATGCGGGAAGAGCGTCTGGAGCGGATGCTTCGTACGCAGTTTCTTCATCAGCAGCTTCAGCAACAAGTGCCGGAGCGACAATTTCTTCTTCGTAAGCAGCAGGGGCAATGGGGGCAGGGGCAGCTTCTTCCTCAATGTGTTCCTCGTCGGCTACAGGGGCAGATCCAGGAGTCCCGTACTCGAAGGCAGCAGCGGGCTGTTCAAAGATCTCCTCAGCGGGTGCAGTAACAGATGCCATATCTGCCTCTGGAACCGGGACTTCTTCGTAGGTCATGTAACCCTCAAACTCAGCAGCAGGCTGAGCGGATTCGACGTGCTCGAACTGTAAACAAGTAAAAGTTGATTTCTAGTTTCATCGAACAGTTGTGTAAACTATTACCTCAGTTTGTTCAGGCTGGAATTGTTCAAGTGGAGCCTTGTATTCATCCTGCAGTGATTCCTCAGTGTGGGTCTGGGGAGCCTGGTGGTTTTCATTGCGATATTCGAAAGATGCTGGCATCTAAATTTGCATATTGTTAAATGGCAATAATAACTTGTGACTGAAGGGATCCACTGCGGGTATTACCTTTTTTTCGTACAAAGGCAAAGACGGAGCTTGCTGATAGTATCTAGTAGATCCAGAATACTGAGCAGTTGCTACCGCAACGAACAGGGTAAAACTTAAAGTCTGAAATAATAACAATATTAAACTGAGGAAATGTTTAAGTCATTAGATTAACCGAATTTTTTATTTACCTTGAGGAACATCTTGCTTGGTTGAAGCTTCAACTATGGTATGATCTGACCATACATGTGACCTGGCTTTTATACTGACCGAACGAAAGGGATTCGAGTGTAGGGACGGTCACTTTCGAAAAAGGTAAAGCGTGTTAACGACTGAGATCAAGGTCGTCCCAGGTAACACCCAAGGCCGCACCAGGTAAGAAACTGTCAAAGAAAGTCATCAGCAACGACCCAAAAGATTAAAAGGGTTTTTCGAAAGGGAAAACAACTTGTTTGGCAAAAATTTCTCACATGAAAATTGTGTGTACATTCTAGAGCAATACATTTTAATTTAAATACATTTCAAGTTCCTGAACTTGTCATTTTAGACTTTAACATTTCTTCGTTAAGGATGTCAATGATATACTGAAGAATATTCTTATTGTAGACACTTTTGTGAACTCTTTTATTATGAATCTCAGGAACAAGAGTATTTTAAATCAAACAAAATGGCAAAAATTACATAACTGTCAGTTGAAATGCAGCAAAATTCACTTAAGTTAAAGAAAATAGTTTCAGCAGTCGAAATCAGAGTGACACATTACAAAAAAACTGGGCACTTCACACACTGTTCTAATTCTCAAATAGCCGAGTACGTAAGTTGCAATAAGAAATCAAAGTATCATTAAGCTGAATCGTTCAAATAATCTTCTATAGGCTCGCTGCGTAGCGTGACCCGTTTCTTGGGCGTTTCGTTGACGGGACTCGCGCCCTGCGACTCGGGGCTATGAACCCGGTCCACTAGGATAGGTTTCAACGGCAAGGCAAGTTTGGCGCCGGGCTTTGGTCCACAAGGTTTGGACGAAATCACCGGGACGGGACGAGGTCTGTCGCTGACTGCCGACAAGTTATCGCACAGCTCGTGCCAGCGCCGACGGTCCTCGAGATACATGTCAAGGAGCTGGTCCATCTTTCCCTCGATATCCGATACCTGTCGCTCGACTTTAACGATCCGGGAAGCAAGGCTGTACTTTGACTCGTACACGTCTTTAGCTTTCGAGCCTTGCTTTCCCAGTATTTGATCAAGTCTACATGTAAAAACAAAATTTTGCTAAGTTTTTAGAAGATAAACGACTTTATTTACCTTGATTGCAAGACTTTAACTCGAGCCAAGAGATCAACGTGTCCCGCCGAGTATTGCTCGATCACGTCTTTAACATCGTACGGCTTCAGAGCTTCTTTGAACTTTCTCCGTGACACCAAATACTTCATCTGCAGAAAATTCATCAAATTTTTGTATTTATTCATAATTTTTCGAGCAATATATACTTTGCGGATTGCTCGAATCGCGATTTTGTGACTCTCGCCTAGCTGTACGTATCTCGGGTGCTCTTCGTCTTCATCTATCAACAATATTTACTGATAATTGCCAATTTTGTAATAATTAGTTAATGTTATTTACCAGAAGAATTTTTGCTGCTGTCGATGGAGACTTTTTTCAGCGTTTCGATGTTTCTGTCGGGTAAAGTTCCTTCGAGTAACGATCCCGAGATAGCAGCACTTGCCGTAGCGCTCAGAGCCGCCGTAACGGAAGACTTGGAGTGGTGAACACTCGATTTGTGGCGACGAATCGTAGGCAATCTCGTCACGAAGGACGCGTTATTTTTGTATCTGAAAAAATTACCGATTTATTGATTAGTTGATCGATTGGTTTAGGTATTACGTTGCAGGACTAGGCACAGCTTGCATATGAATCTTCCACGTAGCAGTTGAATGGAAGACTCCTTCAGCAGCACAGAGTCTCCACAGGTTCTGAATCAAAGAAGCTGCTGGTTGTCTACGTCTGATCATATGCTTCTGTCGTTGCTGCTGCTGAACTTTTAAGGCAAATCCTGATCCCAGGATACCCTAAAACCATAAAGCAAGATTCTTAGAAGCAAGATTCACGCAGGAATCTTATGAATAGCTTACGGCTGGTAAGGCGAAGAACGAGATTCCCATCAAGGCGCATCCAGAAGCGATGAGTTTGCCTTGCCACGTTACGGGAACGGCGTCTCCGTACCCCACTGTACATAACGTAATCTATGAAACCCGATTTTAATAAATATATTACTTACATTTAATATAATATAAGAACTTACGACGCCCCACCATAATGCATCAGCGAAATTTGAAAACATTTTAGGGTTTTCGTCTTTTTCTGCCAAGTAGACGAGGAACGAAGAGAAGATTAAACCCAGGAATCCAATGTACAACGTTGTGAATAGTTCCTAGAAAAATAGTATTTAATTGTAATTATGATTCGTAATGAGCTTGTTAGACTGTTTGGAGAAAGTATCTAGAAAACTAGGCGCTTATGTTCTTAGAAACTAGGCATTTATTAAACCCAGATACTAAGAGGTACTTCTTGAACCTGGTTTTGAACCGATTTCTATCTATGTTTAAACCTAGTTTCCTTAGTGCCTAGTTTCTAGACACTCTTTTTAGGGAGAGCGTACCGTAACAATGTTACTTGAAGATATAGAAAATTAGACGCTTATGTGCTTAGAAACTAGGCCCTAATTCTTGAACTTAGTTAACCACATTTAAACCTAGTTTCCTTGGTGCCCAGTTTTTAGGCATTTCCTGGATAAGGCGCCCAAATTTAAACACTTGTGAAGGCAGAGCGTCTTATTTCAATTTTAGAAGAAGGATCTAGAAATCTAGGCGCTTAAAATGCTTAAAAACTAGGCGTTCATAAGCTCAAAACTAGGCGCTTCTTCTGGAACCTGTTTTTTAAACGCAGTTCCTTAGTGTCTAATTTATGGACACGTCTCAGACAAAGCGTCTAGTTTTCTAGACACTCGTTTTGTACTAAACGAACTAGGAAATAGTTTCCGTACTTGTCTATGGGCGTAGACAACAGATCCCAGGAGTTTCCAGGTTCCTCCGCGTCGATCCATCCGCACCATCCGGAGAATCTGGAAGAAGCGCAGGCCGCGTAGCGCTGAGGTAGCGAACACCTGACCGCTGGTACCTAGCGATACCACAACGATCGATGCTACGATGGTTATGACATCTATCCGGAGAAGATTGAACAAATAGATTTATTTAAACTACCGATTGTGTTAATTAGTTGATTATTGATTCAGTTAATCGATTGTTAGTAATCGATCTCTTAGAATGCCGATTGCACAAAACAAAACAATTGATATTTTAACTTGTTTTAGGATGCTGTAATCAATTATTTAATAATCGGTTATTTAGAATAACGATGGCACAAAAGAAAGGTCGATTATTAACTAGTTTATATGATGTCATAATCGATTATTAGTAATCTGTTATTGACAATAGCGATTTAGAAACGATATACGTACCGATTACACAAAAGGGTCTCCGAAGAAACTTCAACCGACCGACAACTCCTTGGTAACGGGAACGACATCCCGAAGACCAGAGTCTACGAACAAAGTTTAAATCTTACTATACACCATTCCTATTATATTTAAACTAAAGTATCATAAGTTAACTTCAGTCAATAACGTAATTAAATTAAACCCCTTAATTCAGATTTTTTATAATAATATATGAATTTGTTGGAACGACAACTCCTTGATATCGGGAACAACACGTCCCGAAGACCAGAGTCTACAAACAAAACTTAATTCTAATTTCTATTATTATTATTATATTTCAATTATAGTAGCAAGATTACGTTAAACAAAGTTAAAGAAAATTAACGAAATCCTTAATTCAGATTTGTATAATTAATACTTGAATTCATCAGAACGACAACTCTTCGATATCGGGGACGACATCCCGAGAAACTGAGTCTACGAACACAGTTTTGAGAAATTTTTCATAATATTGAATTATCTTATGAAATTAGATTTAATTTGACTTAACTTAATTAGACAGTTAATTGTACCTGAAAATGAATTCGACGAGAAACCAGAAGACGACCAGTGCTTCCATGTAGAGGAGGGCGTTCTCGCAAGGTTCTTCGTAAGCTTCGATGGTAGCGAAGACACTCAGAGCCAAACAGGCAAACACCATTACAAACCTACAATTATTAAAGATTTTTTAAATAGTTACGATTTTAATTAGTAGCTTTATAAGTTAACTAATTGTGTGTTGTAAGAAGTTGACGTAGTAAGTGTAGTGTAAGTAAGTAAGCAGTCTAGACTTGAAGCAAAGGGATAGTAAATGAGTAGCCAAAGTAGCAGACTAGCAGCACTGACCGCAGCTAGTAGTTAGCTATAAACTACTATATGGATAGAGGATTAATTAACTTGCCAAATAGCTTTTGTCAGCTAATAAAGAAACGTGTGACTATCCGACCAAGCTAACTAGCCTCGAACTAGCTAAATAGTTCGACAACTAACTAAACAACTAACTCACAAACTATCAAGTAGCTAACTAAGTAACTATGTCTAAATAACGTAACTAATTAAGTAGTAATCATCTTGAACAACTAAACGAATACCTAGCTGGCTAAGTAAAGAACTAACTAACAACCAATTAACTTGCTACTTAACTAACTGCCCGACTAGAGGAACCAGCCATCCTAACTTTATCTAGACAACTAACAACTAACTAAATTAACTAACTAAGCAACTAGCTATGCTAAGTGACTAAGAAACATAATAAGCAACTACCTAACTGAACTACTGTCTAATCTAACCTAAACTAAAACTAAACTAACTTAAATTGACTTACAAAACTAATCCTATAAGCTACTGTACTGATAGTATGCTGAGATAATTGAATGTATGGACATGTGAACAACTATAAGCAACTAACTATGCTAACTGAACAACATAATAAGTAACTACCTGACCAGCTACCTAAGCTAAAACTAAAACTGAACTACTTAAACCTACTAATAAAACTAATCCCACGAGCTATAGTAGACTGATAGTATGATGAGATAATTGAATGTATGGACATGTGATAGAGATGTATATGAAGGTAGATAGGACATAGGAAGTGGTATAGGAATAGGACCAAAAAATGGATTCATCTTGTGGACGTGTACGCGGTTGTGGTTATCGGGGTCACAGAGGAGCTTTTCCATTTCCATATGCTAACGCAAATGACCCCCGCACTCTCCACGGGAAGCTGCTACTCTACTCCCCTTAGTCTTTTGATAAACCATTCAGACGTATGCAATAACAACAACAACAACTACTACTACTACTACAAAGGATGTCAGTATTCTGTTTACTGAAGCTATGCTAATTGATAAGTAATGCTGGACGTCATATGGTCTTAGTATTTTCAGAAGTCATTCAGATATGTACGACAACTCCTACTACTATTACTACTATAACTATTGCAAATATATGTCGGAAATCTGTCTAGTGATCCTTTGCTTACCACTAAGCAGTTGCTAGTGCTACTACTATCACATTTTGAGAAATATTTCAGTTATCTATAACAACAACAACAACAACAACAACTGCTACTACTACTACTACTATTACTACTAGTAGTAGTACTATAAACAAATGTTAGTAATCTACCTAGTGACGCATGCTGGTACTCTTGAGGAACTGCGAAGTTTAGTACTATTAGTAGTGTTGTAACTTACAACTACAACATACAACTGCTATTCAACTTCTTGATGCTATCAATGTTCCTACTACTGCTATTCCTGCACTGCGTACTGTACTTCTTCTATTGTTAATGCTATTTCCGTGCTAGCAAACTGCCACCACTACTCTGCCTACTACTGCTTCTGTGCTGTCGAGTGCTACTCGCTGTTAATAATGCTACTGCTGCAGCTTTTATGCTGGTTAGTACTGTTACTACAACTATACTGTTGCTACTACTACCTTTGTGCTAGAAATTTTTACTACTACTGTTGCTACTGCTACCATATTAGTAACTATGCTGCTACTTCTGTTCTATGAACGACTGCTGCTACCACTGTTACTATTATTGTTGTTGCTACTACTATCTCTGTGCTAATAACTGCTACTACTACTACTGTTCCTTTACTACTAACTACTACTTCTTTGCTAATTACTTCTACTACTATAATGTTACTCTACTATTACCACTACTTCTGCACTGTTAACCACTGTTACTAACGCTACTACTACTACCTTTCCTGTAGTAACTGCTACCACTACTGGTGTTATTACGGCTGCTACTGTTGCTACTGCTATTGCCGTTTTAGTAGTAACTACTACTTCTGTGCTCATAGCTTCTACTACTATAATGTTCCTCTACTATCACTACTACTTCTACTACTGTTATTACTACTTCAACTTCTACCACTGTTGCTACTACTACTTTTCAACACAGATTAGCAATTGTGAGCGTTTCAAGTCGAACAGAGCTAAAAGCAGCTATTTTAAACAAAGACATTTTTTCAAGTTTTTAGGATTATGGCGTAAAGTTCTCCAGTTAGCAGTGTTTATTTAGAGTAGGTTCGCAGCATGTGTTGCGTAAACTCCGACAACTGCGCAAGACAAGCTACAACATCAACAACCTCGCTACAACACTACAACCCGTTCCTCGAATGGATTCTACATAACTAGAAACCTGTGATAAAATACTTTGATAACCATGATAACAGTAGATACTCACACAACAAGATGATAGGTAACAGCTCTCGGCCCTCTGGGTCTTTCCAGAAAGTTGTACGCAGCCGTCTGCCATTTGCGGTAACGCGCGTCGCGGCGCGGCAACGCCGCGCCGGAAGTCTGCGACTCCATCGCCGCAGGGCATTGGTCATCGCAGGGGCAGCAGGTCCCTGATTTATCGCTGGAGGCCGTCCCGCGGTGATTCAGGGGCGCGTTGATGGTGATCCTCCGCATCAGGGGCTCAGCCGGCGAATTATGGCCGCCATTGTTGTTGACAAATCGCGGGACGTCCATCAAGGGGCCGGAAAGAGTTAAAGCAGACGAAGAGGCTGGAGATAGCGATTCGTTGCAGGGCAAATCAGGCGCACTGAGGGATAGAAAAAACATGAGAGAAAGCTCGGTAAACAATGCAGTGGCGTGTATGTAAACAGAAACACATATGGTCCATCGGAAACGGACCGAAAGACCCTAAATAGTTTATACACATTACAGAGTGCTATCAGGGGTTAGTAATCATGGTTAATCGTTGTTAACCGCGGTTAATATCTGTTTGAGGGAAAGGTAATGAGCGCTGGCTTGACAACAGAAGGCTGGAAACCTCGTTTGCAAGTGATTTGCATACGATTCTAGTTTCTTTTGAAGGCTTTCGCCATTTTATCGAAACGTCAGACTTGCAAATGCACTCGTGGCTTTTATAGCTGCTTCAATGGGCTCTCAGAAGATTGTATGAAAACATGCGATAACATGGTGACAACATGATGATAACACGGTTCAAAGTCCAGAAGGCTTAGACTAGAACGCTCGAGAACTGGAAGGAAAAATGCGAAAATAAATAGAAAGGTTCATAACAAAGTGTTAATAACGTGATAACAGTATAGTAAGATGATGATAGCATGTGATGACATGGTGATAACACTTCTACCAAAAAGTCTTATGGACCTCAAATGCCATTGTCATCATGGTATCCACACGTTATCGTCTGTTATCGTCTTTTATCATGTGCTATCATCATTTATCAAGTGTTATAATATTTTTAGAACTTTGATAGATACATGTGGGGCTTAACAGAACTTCCGGTTATAAAACAATTAAACTATTATGACAGCCTTGTGTTGCAACACATGGGATGACGTCGTAAGAGGTCACGTGACCTCTCGCGCACCAATTACAAACCAGATAAATTACTAATTTTAAGAACACAATAATAGAAGTGGTAGAAGTGGTAGTAGTAGTAGTAGTAGTAGTAGTAGTAGCAATAATAGCAACTACCGTAATAGGTGTATTAGTAGTGTTGTCTGAATCTGTCGAATCCTCGGACAGTACGTAAAGCATATATAGATAATTGAAACCTGTCCACTGATTCTACAGATCTATTATTATTATTATTATTATTATTATTATTATTATTATTCGTTTAGTTAAATTTAACGTAATTTTATTCGAAAAGTCTGAATATTTATAACAAAAAGCGAAGACTGAAGCAGAAGGAGAGCTGCTTGCGTGAAGCTGCGTCAATAAACAACCAACGATCCCCTGCTGTTTCCTTTACAATAATAATAATGATAATAATAGTAATAACAATTAATAACATCAGTAATGTTATTAATAACACCAATAGTAATAACCGTAAGATGGTAGGAGAAATAGCAAATCTGTCGAATCAGTGGTCAGAATCCAGGAATCAATAGATTACTCTAAAGACTTCCAAGGATTCTGCAGATATGAACTATACTACTGCTAGTTGTACTACTACTACTACTACTACCACTACACTACTACTACTACACTAGTACTACTACAAACAATAATACTGAATTACAGACTATTCTTGCAGTTTTAGTCGCTTACTGAATACTGGACGATAACGTATGACAACATGTTGATAACACGTTGATAACTACTGATAACACTCAGTAGGTGTCCCAGGGACCTAGTCATTGCAAGATGTTCTAGAAAAAAGGAGAACAAACTAGAATTAAAAATAGATTTCGGGAGATTGGTTTTGGCAGGCGTAATGTAAGCCAGTGACGTCCAACTCAGTGGGACGTCAACTCTGATTTTCCAAACTTTCCTTAATTAGATTCTAATTAAAATTTACCGCAATTAGTCATTTGCTAACTAGCAATTTAATTAATAAGGATCCATGTAAGAATTTGCAATGTTCGTGATTTGGTATAGAGGCAATAGTTATAAGTTAAATTGAAAACTTGTCGTTAATCAGATTCTAATTAAAATTTAGTAATTGACTATTTTACTAACTAATACTTTCGTTAGCAAGACTTGGTATAAGGGAGTTGCAAGGTTAGTGATTTAAAAGAAGTGATATAGTTAGTAGTTTTACAGAAAAATTATTTTAAATAAACTTTGATTAACTGATTAAGTATTTGCAATAAACTTACAGATTTTGTGTAATATAGGAAAAGGAAGTAATAGTTGATAGTTAGTAGTTAATGACAATAATCTAGTCAACTGTTCGTGTTTAGTAGTAGTGGTAGTAGTAGCAGAAGTAGCAGTAAAAATAGTCGTAGTCGTAACAATGGTAGTAGTAGCAGTAAAAAGTATTCATGATAGTAGTAGTAGCAGTAGTAGTAGTAGTAGCAGTAGTAGTAGTGGTAGTAGTAGTAGTAGTGGTAGTAGTAGTAGTAGTAGAAGTAGTAGTAGAAGTAGTAGTAGTAGCAGGAGGAGGAGGAGGAGGAGGAGAAGGAGTAGTAATAGTAGTGGTGTTCACATCTGTCGAATCCTTGGACAGTGTATAAAGTATCTATTGATACACGTAATCTGTCCACCTGTCGATAGATTTCGACATTCATTCGACAGATTTCCCATCCATCATCTTACTTTATTATTATTATTATTATTATTACTATTTATCATTTAAATATTATCATTATAAATATTATTAAAACATAATTACATTGAAGGTTTGATCCCGGCCATAAGGAGCATCAACGAGGTCATCTCAGGTCATCCATAATACTCAGCGCCTTAATCCTGAACAAAAACAATTATAATAATAAAACAACATATTCACTATATATAATATATTATATATTTTGCACTATAATTATTCTTTTTTGATAATATTTTATTAATAATACGAAAAGTTACTTAATTACTATAAATAAATATATACAGTCTTAAAATATTAAGATAATCAAAGTAATAATATATGTATATTTATATACAACCTTAATAACAGTTGAATTTAATTACATATTATATATTAATAAAAATAAATAAAATATATTTACCTTTTTTATTTGGTGTGGGTTTTCTCAAATTGATTTAAAAAAGTTACTAATTCCTCGAAACTATTGATTTCGCAGACTATTTATAATAAATGATTGAACTATTATTATTTTATACAAGAATCGGAGCTGCTGGAACACCATTCAGTCAAGGCCAGCGCCTCGTTAGCTACTGGTTGCCAGTGCTTCCACTTTCAGTTTTCCGTTTTCCCTTAAAGAGGGCACAGTTTTTCCCTTTTCCCCCCTTCCCTTGTAGATATCAACTATCCTTTTTCCCTCCATATGGGATATCAAGCTATACTTCTACGATATTTTCCCCTTAGTTTTCCTTTTTGAGACCCAGTTTTCCCTTTTAAAGGAATTTCCCTGCAAGGTGGAAGCACTGCTACTGGTTGCCCCAGCAGCCTAAGCGGCTGACCTAACCTACTTGATAACACTTGATAACACGTGATAAGACTTGATAACGCCTGATAACACTAACGGGTGGATGATGACACCAAGGGGCCCGAAACTCCCAATACTCTTCGAACACCTAGGTCGTGTTATCACTGTTATCCGTCTGTTATCTCGTTATTATCAACATGTTGTCGCATGTTATCAAATAATCTTGGTACATCCGTCCTCCGAGTTTCGGATCCCTTGGATGACACTTGATAATAACACTCATGGATTGTTGATGGACAACACTCGATAATACGTTATAAAAAAGCTTGATAACACTGAGGGATGGATGATAACACGTGATTACACTGATGGATGGTTGATAACATTTGATAACAATCGATATAAAACTTGATAACATTGATGGGTGGTTGGTAATACCTGATAATAGTTTATTATACTTGATAACACTGGTGTGTGGTTAATAACACTCGATAACTCTTAATAACCCATGATAACAGTGATGGGTGGTTTGCAAACCGTTGTGTGAACGGCTGCCAGACGGCTCAACCTCATTTGAACCGAACCGTTAAACCGGAACTTTCCTCTGACAACCTAAACTATGAGCCGAAACCTGAACCGTTTCCTCAGAACTGTAAACCGTTTTTGAATCGGCTCAAAGGTCTTGTATGGCTCGTCTCCAGTTGAACCGAACCTGAACCACTCACTCAGAACTGTGAACCGTTTTGAACCGGCTCACAGCTCTTGCAAGGCTCGCCACGAGTTCAACCGAACCTGAACCGTATGTACTTCTCTGCTATTTACAAAATATATAATGGCAATTTTTGAACAGAACCATGAACCGAAGTCGAACCAAAACCTACTACTACTAAACCCAGAAGCAGAACCGAACCGTGTGTCGCTAAATATGAACCGTACTCAGCACGGTTCACAAAAGCTACAGAACCTAAACCGTGAACCGTTTACTTATACCCATAAACTGCCTATCATCGCTTGTTAACACTTGATAACACTGATAACAAGGATAAGCCTTATACGTTCCCACTTCATACTATACTGGAGTAACTTAAGGAATAGCTATACCGCTTAATTACACGGTACAAATTCTGGATTACCGATTTATACTGGAATAACTCTACATGATAGTCTATCAGCAAGTCTTTAACCTTCGTTTAGACATTTTGGAGTTTATTTTTAACAATTTTTTTTGGCACTAGGGCCTGTTGGAAAGCAGGAGAAGTCTATAAAACGGTGAAATGTAGAGAAATATGTCTCATGTCTGTCAAGAATCTCTTGGAAAATACCAGGCAATACTCTGTGACATCTCTGAAGAACTTATCGCTGTTGCCTTCAAGTTTCTATTGCCAAGAAAACGTCCAATTCCGAGTTGTATGTAAGTAACTACATAACAATAGATACTAGAAAGCGTTAATGAAAGATGATTCGAATGTTGCTGGTAAGAGAATGAGTAGCTTGGTAGTTAGTAATAATTCAGAAGAAGTGAAAACTGATAACTTAAAATGGAAAAAGCGGAAAGAAATTTTGACCCCGACGTGATTCAAACACGGAACCTTCTGATCTGGAGTCGGACGCGCTGCCGCTGGTCGCGCCACGGGGTCATACGCAAACTCCTGCATACCCATCAATGTGATTAAAAAAAAAAAAAAAAAAGAAAACCTTAAGATCAGTTATATGCGCTAGAATGCAAGTGAGTAGCGCATAGCTCGCGATATTGAACGGTACGCCTAGACTCATGTTTGCGGATCTCTGATATATTTGGCATGAGAGTTCCCCGTTAGCAATGTAAAATTGCGCTAAACAGTGGCAGGGAGGTAACGCCATTAGTTTCAAGGCGCAAGGGTTCCAGGCTGAGAGAATCATGCGACGATCGTCAGGGTTGGTTCGGATGGTGTGAGTCAATTGACTGAGTTGGTCAACACCTTGATTGCTGTATTTTGAAATAGGTAAAAATTAGAGTTCCAAAAATGTTCAGGAATACTACCACTGCTATTACTAGTACTACTAACACTTCTACTACTACTGCTACATCTACTACTACTACTGTTACATCTAATACGGTCTGGGAGTATCCCCGCGCCACGCTCCTTTCAGACATGAAACCCGACCTCAAAGTGCGCTCTCTTTGATCGCGTTTTGCAGCTCTTGTACTTGACATAAAAATACGAAAAAATAGCTTTAGTTAGACCTAAGATAGCTCTACGGAACTTACTACTTGTTATCCAGTTTTCCAAAAGTGGTTCGTTAGTAATAGAAACTTGAAAGTAAAGAAAAAACAGGCAGTTTTTCAAGTTTTTTCAAGTTTGCTCTTAGACTGTCTCAGAGTATGAGACTTTCTTAACGCCAATTTGTTTGTCTTGCTGAGATAAACCAAACCTTTTTTAAATTTTGTTCTATGACGAAAAATAAGGGCGCTAAAACTTTTTTTCTGTTTTGGAGCTCCTAAAAAATCAAGGTTTTTCGCGATTCTACGGAAAACGGGTGTGCGTTTTTTCCCGAAACTGACAGAAATGAAAACTTCATGAAATAGTATGTCTTTTGACACTAAGAACATCGTTTTTTATGTATTTGGGCGACCACGGGAAGCGAACAATGCTCCCAAAACTTGACAGAAGTTGCCTTTTCCACGTGTTCCGCCATGATACAAGTATACTTGGCATTCCTCCTGCTAGATGGCGCTGAACTGACTAGCTTTTAAAATCAGTTTTGCTGCATATTGTTTGATTAAATATTTTTATCCTGCATCAAAAAGCAGTTACAGTGAATTCAATACGGAAATTTGTGTTTTCTAAGCGTTCAAGATAAAGCTCTGTACAACGCCATCTAGGAGTCACATACTGAAGCTACCAATTCACGAGCCTTTTTCTCTTCCCGTGGTTGCCCAAATGCATCAAAAACAATCTTCTTAGTGTCGAAAGACGTATTTTTTCACGAAGTTTTCATTTCTGTCAGTTTCGGGGAAAAATGCACACCCGTTTTCCGTAGAATCGCGAAAAACCTTGATTTTTTACGAGCTCCAAAACAGAAAAAAAATTTAGCAGCCTTATTTTTCTTCACAGAACAAAAGTTAAAAAAAGGTTTGGTTAACCTCAGTAAGGCAAACAAATTGGCGTTAAGAAAGTCTCATACTCTGAGACAGTTTAAGAGCAAACCTAAAAAACTCGAAAAAATGCCTGTTTTTTCTTTACTTTCAAGTTCATATTGCTAACAAACCACTTGTGGAAAACTGAATAAAAAGTAGTAAGTTCCGTAGAGCTATCTTAGGTCTAAGTAAAACTATTTTTTTCATATTTTTACGTCAAGTACAAGAGCTGCAAAACGTGATCAAAGAGAGCGCATTTTGAGGTCGGGTTTCATGTCTGAAAGAAGCGTGGCGCGGGGATACTCCCAGACTGTATACTACTACTGCTACTGCAACGACTACTACTACTACTAACGCTACTGCTACTAATACTTCTATTACTACTAACACGTCTTGTACCACGGCAACGACTACTACTACTTCTATTACAACTGCTACCACATCTACTCCTACTCCTCCTCTTCCTACGACTCATCATCCTGATACTACTACTACTACATCTACTATTACTACCACTACTACTAATACGTCTACATCTATTACATCTACTATTACTCCTATTATTATACTTACTACATATACTACTTCTCTATTGCCTACTACATCTACTCCTGTAACTACTATTTCTATTACTACTACTACTACTGCTCCTGCTACTACTAGTACTGCTACTACTACAATAACTTTAGTAACACTCTTACGTGTAATCGGAATGCATCGTCTTGTATTCAGCCCCAAATTGACGCCACTGGAAACCGTAAATAGGCCCAAGATCACGTGAAAAGCAAATACCTTTATTCAAAGAAAGTTCTCGGGAAAACAGACTATAACCTCCTTCCCTATTGCGAAGGCCAAGCGAACTGAGGAATTCTCAAGAACTGTTGCTGTCCCAAATGTGAACGCCTTTATCTTGTAATTCTTTGGCATTTGTCGAACCTGAGAAAGTTTAGATTTAAGTTTACTTTCACACAAAAACTACGAAAGTTTGACTTACCCTTAATAAACCACAACAGTTCCCCGACCACTCCTCGTAAGAAGACTCGTTTAGTCGTCAGAAGCGGAAAATTCCTTAAAAATTCACACAAAAATCCACAAAATACAACGCTTATGGAAAAGAAATGAGATACATTAATTAATTATTTACCGTCTTGTAAAGAGAACCCCATCTGAGCCACGAAAATCGAACGAGTCCCAGTGCCCGTTCTGTTGCTTTTAACATTTCCATTTGTTATAATTTGCCTTATTAAATCAAAATACTGATTTTCTTCATGTGAGGTAACATTTTCAGTTGAAAGAGACAGTAAAAAACAAATTGATACAATTTAATACATAATAAATGAACTAAATAAATCATAAACGTAAACTAAAGGTAAAGGTCGTGATTTGAAGTTTATTTTTCATTATTGTGATGATTTTATTTGTTTAGAATCATTTCTACCTGCTTTGTTTCTGGTTGGACTTTATTATTTCGAGACACTATGTTTTGTATTGAGAAAAGTAACTGAAAAGTTTTGGAAAAGAAGAAACAATAACAGCTGACAGAATAGTAAACAAGTTTGCCGCCGTAAGGAGTATTCGTACTCGCCCCAACTGAACTCGCCCCAATTGAACTCGCCCCAATTAAACTCGCCCCAATTATTAAAAAAGTAAGAAACCAGTAAATTCCAATTAATTTGATAAAAAGTTAATCTTAGTTAATAAAAATATTCTAACACATTAATAAATCTGAGAAAATGCATATTGTTGATAAATATGGCGACATAGGAAACATGTTTTTGTCAACAAACTAGCAGACAACTATTTTATCCCCATCACATTGTTATCATCTCTTCTGTCAAATTTTAACAGCTCATTACTTATAACTAAAACTCATTTCTAAGCCACTTAACTTTCATAAATTTACAAAAAAACATAATGCTAAACCTTGAAATGCATAAAAAAATATTAAATTTTAACGCAGGCGTGCTGGGCCATGTCGATAGCGGCAAGACTTCGTTTGTGAAAGCCTTAAGCACCACAGCCAGCACTGCCAGTTTCGATAAAAATCCACAATCTAAAGAAAGAGGAATAACTTTAGATTTAGGCTTCAGTTCATTTACCATAGATTTCCTGCAAAATCTCAGAATCCCTGACACGACTTACGAGAAGCTGCAGTTCACGTTAGTCGACTGCCCGGGACACGTGTCTCTCATCAAAACGATTTTCGGAGGTTAAAAGTTAATTACTTATTATTAACTGTTATTAATCAGATTAACTCATTATATCTGATTTATCTAATAACCATGCAGGTACGCAGATTTTGATTTCATGATGCTCGTTATCAACGTGACTAAAGGCGTTCAAACCCAAACGGCCGAGTGTTTAATTACTGGCGAAATAACCTGCGATAAAATTTTCATCGTTTTGAACAAAATCGATCTTTTACCCAACGATAAAGGGGAAGCTTTGATCGAAAAAGTAAAATTTAATCTATTAGTGTAGGTAAAATTATTCAGATCCATATGTATAATTGATTTTATTGCTCGCGTGTTGTTTTCTGGTATTTTATTATGTACAGCATTTTTCTATTAATATAAATTTTAATTAATTTTTTGTACACATGAAGAAACGAATGCTCCTGACTCTACAAAACACGGAATTCAAAAATAGTCCAGTAGTTACTGTTTTGGCACCCCCCACAGCTGACGAGGGAAGTCAGCCACTTGGGATCGCAGAACTAATCTAAACTTTAACCAAGTCTGCGTTTGTTCTTGAACGAAAAGAGACGGGACCCTTCCTGTTTGCTGTTGACCACTGCTTCGATATCATAGGACAAGGGACTGTTATGACTGGGACTGTCCTACAGGGGGAAGTCTCTGTCAATTACGTACGTAAATGTATAAAATATCAATTTGTATTCATATATATATATTCATTTATAGACGGTCGAGATACCCAACCTGAAAATCACTGGCAAGGTCAAGTCGACTCAGATGTTTTGTCAGCCGGTGGATTCGGCCATTCAGGGTAACCGTATAGGACTCTGCGTGACCCAGTTTGACCCGAAACTTTTAGAACGGGGGCTCGCCTGCACTGCGGGAACTTTGCTCGACGCCCATGCCGTGGTAGTGTAGATTGCCCGAGTGCCGTACTTCAAGCAGGAGATCAGCAGGAAGTCGAAATTTCACATTACCATTGGTAAATAAATAATAATAAATAATGACAGAAAATAATAAATAATAAGCTTGCATACGTTTAGATGGAAATGATTAATGTAGAAATGGATATATTAATAAATATGAGTATATAATAATAGTAAATAAATACATATAAACATAAATATACTTAAAATAAATTTCAATTCTGGTAAATTAATTCAAATAAAATATTAAATATCAAGTACCGAATTGAAATATATGAAATAATTTGAATAATTAATTAAAATATATATATTATATAATATAAATAATATTAATACTAAATATTAAATTAATCAAAATAAATTCCTATAAATATAGATGATGTTAATAGATATATTATTTTTTCATTTGTTTACTCAGGTCACGAGACTGTAATTGCTCGAGTAAACCTGTTCGCTTCACAGGATCCTGACTTTTCCCTTGATCTCGAATACCCTTACGCAGACGAGGTTCAAACCGAAACCCCTCGTCACTATTTCGCTCTGCTGCAGCTCGAACGTCCCGCCTGCGTCACGACGAACGGTATACCCCTTGGCTCAGAGTTCGACACGGACATTCACAGCAATACTTGCAGGATCGCCTGCAGTGGACGAATCCTCCATGTCTTCGAAAACAGCGATTGTTTAACGAAAGATTTACCCAAACTGAAAGTTTATAAAATCAAATGTAAAGAAGGTATCGTGGAGCGAGTGACTTCGGCTCAGGAAGCTATTGGGAAAAACGTTCCAAGAAAGAAAGGAATATCCAGTTGTTTGCTGGGTTTAAAGTGACGCTGAGTACTGGAGAGGAAGGGTTCATTGACGGTTCGTTTAGACAGAGCGGGAAAGTCAAGCTACGGTTCATGGGTAAATGAAATTTACGTAATTTAACGTTATTTGGTTTAGTTGAAATTGAGATTGAACTTAATTACTGAATTAGTAGCAGTAGTACTAGTAGTAGTAACAGTAAATTTAATTCTAATAATAGTAGTTCTAGAAGTAGTAGTGTCAGTAGCTTCAACAGCAGCAGTAATAGTAGTGGCCATAGTAGTAGCGGTACCTGTAGTAGTTTACGTAGTAGTTGTAGCAGTAGTAGTAGTAGAAGTAATGTTCAATAACTTTAAAGACAGGCGGTACTAGTAGTAGTAGTAATAGCAGCAACAGCAGTAGCAGCAGTAGTCGTGATAATAATAGTAGTAGAAGTAGTAGCAGTAATAGCAGCAATAGTCACAGTACAAGTAATAGTTGCTGCAGAAATAGCAGTGACGTCAGTATCAGTAGTGGTAGTAAAAGTTGTAGTAGCAGTACTAGCACTAGTCACACCAAGGGCAATAGTAGTGGCAGCAATTGTAATAGTACTGGTAGTAATAATAGTAGTAGCCATGACAGCAGTACCGCTAGTAGTAGTAGAAATAGTGTTAATAGTAGTCATACCAGCAGCAATTCTCTCTCTATATATATATTATTATAATCAATTACTGAAAAGTGCAATTTCTTTTGCAGGTGGACTCAGCGAACCGACACAGGCACTTTTAGGTTCACCAAAGAAGAAGGGCGCCAAACCGAACCCTTCAGACGACTAACCCGAAACGGTTCGGTTCACTCTAAAATTCAAGCGCTACATTTACTATACTGAAAAGAAAATGATTCAAAATGAAAAATAAAATTATAAATAATAAATTATATTTACGCTGATGAAGTGTACACTATCAACTACTTAAGTAATACCTGATCAACTACTGTACTTAACCATGAAATAGCAATAAACTATGATTTAGTAACTAATTGCTTAGTATATTACTAGTTGTACCATAGGTAACGGCTGTACTTAATTAATTATTAATTAACCAATTAATTTGAATTTCCAAATATTTTTATTTATTTTTATTTAAATTTCTACAAATATTGAACAAAAAGTGCCGAATAGCGCAAATATTATTTTTATTTTAATTCCAATTGGATTTTGTTTTAAAACAAAAAAAGTATGAAAAAAAATTAAATTTTAATATTTTTTCCAGGAAATTTACGATTTTTTCTGCGTGGCTATTGGTTATTTAAGTGGCATCACGTGACTGGTAGAATAAAATGTAACCAGTTTCTGAGGCTTCGGGTACGTTAGAACTCAAACCGTGAAATAGCCTAAAACTCTAACCTTGATGTAAATTTGTAATAATTAGGAAAATCAAAGCATACCCCATGGAGTCGGTGCATCTCCGTTAAGCGCTGTGCGTTACGGTCGCGCATAAGAACTCGATTTTCTCGGAAACGCATGTGGATCCCGTCCTAAAAACTTTTGGGCACATTCATGGGTCTCTTACGCATCGAAAGGTATTCATTTTCGTAATTTTCAAATGACCGTCCGTGTCCTAAAGTGCCATGCGCTGGACTTTTCTTTTCAGATTTTCAAGGTCAAAGTGGCGTCGGAAAATTGTTTTGACACGAAAATCGTAATCTGCATGATGTTTTTACCCTGTCGTAGACTATTTTAATGTAAGCACGCTACCAGTGTTGCCACTTTTCAATCTTCCATTCTTCGCCTCTTCCCTTGTCTTTCCCTTTTTTCCCCCTCCTTGCAAGAATGTACAGGGTCTAGATTTCCTCTTTACTCTCTTCTCTTCGTCTTCCCTTTTCAGACTCCATTTCCCCCCTTTTTTAGGGAACCTCCCTGCAAAAGTGGAAACACTGCACACTACACCGTTTTAGTTCAGTAAAATCTGGAAGATAAGGTCCCTTCGCAAAAAAACCGGAAAATTTGAATCGCGTTATCAGGGGCACGAAGCGCCCGAGCGACTTTTCATGGGCCACCCTGAACTTCTTTAACAAACCTCTAGAAACTCACAAAACCAAATCAAAATCGGAAGACATATGGTTACAAGTGTTGAGAAATCTTGTCGAATCCTTAAAAAATGTGTAATTGCAAAACTAGTAAATCGCAATCTAGTTTCGAAATAGTTCTAGAACAATCGATTTATTGCGCAATCTTTTCTTGTGACATTGCAAAACCTTTCGAAATCTTCTCCAACATTCTGCCACATACATAGAAACAATGTCACAATGATTAATTACTCCTGCAGTATAAAAGCCCCCACAAATAGCCATGCTAGTCAGTGTCCAGTCTTCAATCAGTCAACAACTAGTCTTCACGATCGATCTTAAATATCGGCTTGTATCGATCGTCAGAAATAAACTGCCTCAACTTTGATCGACTATCTTGGAAATCTACTTAACCCTAAACACAACGCAGGGCCCTCTTTATATCTTTACAACAAGTTTGTACGTTATGTCATGGAATCACCCAATACATATTTTTTAATATTTGTGTATTGGAACAGCTGTTGATTAGAATACTGGGCCTTGCTGCGAAATAAAAGTCAAGGAAACGTACTGCGAGAAATGAACTGAAGAAGCGGATACGCGAAAGAATTCAGATATATTTAATTCATATAAAAGTAGTCAAATACAGAGCTTCAAGACGCGATAAATGAGCGAAGTCTGTTCTATCGCAATCCCGGCGATGTTTGGCAATGATTCACAAGCGCCTCGATGCAGAATTTCTAAAATTCACAGTCCCGAGTGGCAATCATTTTATCCATAATATCGAACAGCGGTTTGCGTAACTGAGTGACATTCAGACTGAAGTGCCTCCGATAGTTCAGAAGTTGCGGTAGTTTATTCCATGTTCGTGTTTGAATGTTCTAAACCAGCTCACTTGAAAACACTTGAAACTTTTTACCTGTTTGGAGCTCAATACGTTTTGGACGAAGTCTATGGCAACCCTGTCAACTAAAGAACCTTATAAATTCTATATCAGTACTAGCACTGTAACACTACGACTCTTTCTACAATCGTAAGTCTTACTACCACACTCACCATCATCCTAGTCGCAGGTAAAGATATGAATCCAATCCATTTAGAAGTCTTTTACTCATATAATTTTTTAAGGAGCAAACATCGATGTCCAGCACTGCACTAAAAGCGAAGTGGCGCCTAGTCAACAGCTGATTTTGTCACAGTAGGCTCCGTTGCTGATAATCTGCTCGTTTATCTGCAAGGAAAATCCTGACTGCCAGACGTTCAGTTTCTCGGATAATGTATGCAAACTATTCCGGCTCAAAAATGACAATCGAACACCAAATGCCGGAATGACAGCAAATGTTATAACCTGCACCAACGACAAGAAAAAAGGTATGGCACTTGCGTCGGTTTGATGAGTGATCTGTTTTCTGCAATTTACGTTTGTTAGTGTGTCCTCCAACAATAGACGGGAACAAGTTCACCTGCAAACCTGACCCATATAACACCTCATGCGTCTGCGTATCTCTTTCACGCGATGTAAAATGGTTTACAAGTCCACATGATTGTAATATTTTTGCAAGAGAAATTTATTTTGACAGGAACTTGAGAAGGAGAAGTGTAATGATAATAACATGAAACTGATTGCTGTGGAACCCAAGGCGAAAAACATGTTCGTGTTAGACTTTATTCGATAATTCCAAGAAAGCAAGTTTCCATGTATTAACATATATTATGTTAGCACTCTGTAAGCTTTAGCAGTTCAAGTTGCGTGGGATGAGTAGAGAGCATATACTGTTTTCGTACCAATAGAATGCGTTTCATGTTTCTGGACTTCTGGCTTTCGAATGAAAGGAGGTACGCGCCCGTTGAAGTGGAACTCTATAAGAACCGATGTTGATTTGAGCATTGTGAATTCGTCTTCTGTAGACACTATCGGAGATTTCTTGGATAAAAAATGCCCAACAATGCTTGGTTCTGGGATGACGGATAAAAATGTGAAAAGCTGTTTCCCTTGCAAATTTCCCATGTAACAGTTACGCAACTAACCTCATTCTGGTGCGGATATAAGATTTTGCCCTCTTTAATAATATCTTTTGAATGCCATCTTTATGAATATGTCATCATTTCTGGTACATATTTGTTGCCCCAGGACTCGTGCGCCGATATGATGCGTAACTTAGTAGTTCTGGATTCAGACATGGTGTAGTGTATTTAACCATCTTATAATTTTGATAAACTCAGTATGAATATTGATATCTATAACACCTAATACAACATTTTGCACTGCAGCAGAAAGAACTACTTGGCATTCGAGTTCCTAGTTCGTTTTTCGCACTTGAGTAGAATATACTACAGTGCCTTTTGCTTTTTCTCTGACGTCATCGTTCAGGTTCACGAATTGCATAGCCATCGATAGCTCACTAAGTAGTTATAAAAGACTAATATCCACGGTGAACATTTACTCTAGGTATATTAAACATAACATAATCATAGCAAACTTTCCTTAGTGAACACCACAAAGTCGATCCGAATGCTATCAATAACGTTGCATTCTAAAGAAATATTGATTAGCGCGATGCAACTTATTGTTAATCTGTTTTTTTCAAATACCCTAATATCTTAACCATGATGAAAATATGAAAATGTATTCAGAGGAAGCGTTGCTTCCATTCAGGAGTTTACTGATTCGGGGTCTAATTTACAACCAAAAGTAAGGAATGGCAGTACAGAATAATCCACGGAGAGTAGATGGAGCCTCTAACTTGCTTCCGTCACGTAGTTTAGTTGTCTGTGTCGCTTGGCCAAGACTGAGTGCTGACCAATGGCTCTACCAGACGAAGAGCAAATCGTTATGGTTCTAGTGCTACGTGGTATATGAGAAACTGTAGTACGATGTTCACGGTTCCACGATCAAGGAATTGGGTTAACAGTTACGGTGGAGAAACGTCAAACCAACAGTAGTTTTATTTTCGCATAGAAATGTGGTTGTCTGCATTAAAGTGGAACGTGCAGAACGTACACAAACATTGCAGTAGCGAAGAGGATAAGAGATAAACTCCTAGAGTAAATCAGATTAGGAGTACAGATCTAAACTGGATAATTTGGCGATAGATTAATCGGCTCACATAAAAAGGAGGAAAGCAGAGGCACTAAGAATTATTCAAAAAATGAGTTCTCAGTGATGCTGATATATGAACATGTTTAAAATCAAGGTCCAATCAGTGGCGTAGCTAGGGACTTTGGAGCCTTGGGCAAAATTTTTGCCGTGCCCCCCCCCCCCCTTTATAAAATATACTTCTTACCGATGCGTTTTTGCGTTTCCAATTCTAATCGTGGATGACTCAAGAAAGAGCATCAACACGGAATTTTCGACATCCAAACGTACGGTTTCTTGTGTTTTCTAAGCATAACGAATCTGAATCACTTACTTCGCTTCCCACGTAAGAGATGGATGACCCCATAGAGTCTGTCTCGGGAGTAATGGAACCGCACGGTACTGTCGATGAATAAGTACTCATGTTTTCCTAATTCAATAGCAAACGTTTGAGGAACCTCTCCATGGCACCGGGACACTTTCTTTTCTCGTGCTTCCTAAGCTCTTTCAGCGTCCTCTTCTGACATCCAAGAACAAATGCTTGGCAACCATGATAAAAAATTTTGCGTGTGGACGAGTCGAATGCTTAATTTGAAATGCGAATGGTCACCAATTTTGCTGTCTATTCCAACTCTGTCTGGTAATCCTATAACAATATCTAGAACTCTCAAAGGGCTGTTAAAAAATCCTCAAATCAAATTCTTCGAATAGTGCTAATCCACCCAAGAACTAGTTTTGGAACGCATAAAGTTATAGGATTTTCGAGGAATAGTCCATTAGAAAGCAGAAAAAATTTCAGAAAATAAGTCGACCTAGCAATGGAATACGGGGAAAATAATACATGACTTGTTTTTTATGCTTATCCAACGAAACGTCAGGTCTCAAATGTCAGATCCCTAGGGATTTGTAAGGAATCGCTAGTCTTAAAGTGGATTTAGAAAGAAATTTAGAAAAGCAATTTTCCTAGCTAAGCCCCAGGAGAGGTTGTCTTTCTGGGTTAAAGTATACCCGCAGCGCGGGACATCCCAGTCCCTGGGTTCTAGCCTGGTCCATCTATGACCATGGGTACCCCCCCCCCCCCCAAGACCGGGGGCCCTGGGCACGATGTCCCACTTGGCCCCTCCTTAGCTTCGCCACTGGGTCCAATGAGATACTGACAATAGAAGTTCCCAACTTGAAAGATTTCTTTAAAAAGTACTGAGCCATTTTCCCTTACTGTATACTGAGCTGACTGTGGCAAATTTCTAAAAAGAAGAAGAAGAAGAAAAAAAACAGCCATGGCGCTAACAAAGGTGCTTTTCATCACAGCACAAACCAAGTATTAAAGTTTCTGCTACACTTATCATCAGAAAACCTTACTGATACATCATAAGACAAATAACAAACCTTTGACGCGAGATTTTCCAATTCCATTCAAATTGGCAACAAATTTATTATTGATATCAAAGACCTCTTTGCGTGACTGGGTATCGGGTAAAATCCAAGCTCAAGTATCTTTAACGGTTCAGAAGTTAAGCTAATTTTTTATACACTCATGCTTGAGTGTGGTTGAGTGCGGAACACCCGTTTAACTTTATTTTTTGGACGAATTGAGTTCGACAAGTTTTGTACGATACCTATAGCAACCTTGTAAAGCAAGACACCATTTAAATGTACGGCCGATGGTATTACACAGTATTACACCGATCGTCATTCTTTCATATTTTTTTGTTGTTCTTTTGTCGTTCTTTTTGCAATTGTGGGTCTTATGATCGTCCTAGTCGCAGGTAAGAAATTTCATTCGTTCATTCCAGTGCAAGACCTGTTCAGCCACACGATATACTTAGAAACGACAAAGGATGTTCAGTACTGCACTAAAAGCGAAGCAATGCCACGGCATATGGTGACTTCGAAACAGTACGCACCTTCGCTAATAACTTGCTTGTTCGTCTGTAAGGAAAATCCGGACTGCAAAACCTTCAGTTTCTCCGATAACGTCTGCAAACTCTTCTGGGGTAAAAAGGAAAGTTTCGTAACACGTTAAGGACATGGAAGTTCATCTGCAGTAACATGCACAGATGAAAAAAAAAAAAAAAAATAGTTATTAGCCCCGAGTATCGTTCTGAAGTTTTTGTAAACTGGTAACTTATTTACCATCGTTTCAGTGTGTCCTCAGTTGGTAAGCGGGGTGAACTTTAACTGCACTCCAACACCAGATCTAAAGACATGTGTCTGTGTATCGTCTGTTCATATTGTAATTCTAAAATTTATTCTCAAGTTAGTTTCCGTAATAAATTGTATTTTAAATGCGCAGCAACATGGGAATGACAACTGCAGCTTCTGTGGAATGAAACTGATAGCAGTCGAGTCTGCGGAGAAGAACTCGTTTCTGTTGGTGGTTATAATGAAAGTTGGTGTATTATTATAGGTTTTCCTAATTGTTTTCGTACTGCTGGCTATCGGGTGGATGGAAAGACAGGACCGTTGAAATGGAACTCAACAGGAACTGACGTTGATTCTAAAATTTTGAGTCCGGGTAAATTCGAAACCTCCGGAATTATTTTAGTGTATCGTAAGTTTAGTGGTAAATGGAAGTGGGACGACATGCAACACATCGCTAGTTGCTGTTCCCTGTGCGAATTTCAGTTGTAACAACTATGCATATTTTTACTAACTGAAACGTTCAAGGGAATAACTTGAAGTTACGCTGTACCTATTCACGCATCCTGAAAATTACACTATTTATATATATGAAAGATATATTAAAGCCTGGAAGTGTGCTGCTTACATTTATTACGTCATCCTGCCTTTTTCATGGTATTTACCACGGCAGACCACTGGTGAATATAATATACGGCGCGCACATATGCCTGTAATGTCCACTGTGATTTACTTGGATTGAAGACGTGCTAGTTCAGTTAGTTAATGTGGATAGATCTAGTGAATGATACTTCGACCCTAGTGTCAAAGTATCGAACATACGCAAAGTATAATGCGAAGTAAATATATCGAAAATAATAAAATATAATAAACCATGCCAAATACAATAGTTCAACTTATAAGTACTATTAAACCATATATTCTTGCCCAAGTAGTTTAGGTATTGCCTTTTGTGGCAGCCTCGACAACTTATCTTGAATGACTGACATTTTACCCTTTGAATTGTTTGCTGAAATTTTTTGAATGCTGAAAAGTCTGAGTCGAGATAAACCTAATTAGAACCGACAAACAGTTTACTTGTTTACATACGTCTGTATTTATATTTAATGTTTTTATGAGGTTTTTAAGGTAATTGTAATTAATTTAGAAACAAACAGTGTTCATAACATTTCCGTAACATGTTGACGGCATAATAGTATTTTAAATTATATTGATTTGTAACTTGACTCGCTATGACTCATTATGGATCTAACTCTGCAATAGCCCGTTTACGAAAGATCATGATAAAGTTTCCATAACAAAAAATCAAGCGATAAGACTTTGTGAGTGTTGCTAATATGGCTGATAACGTTAACAACGTGACAGCCGTGTTTGGTTTTGTGTATATATAGATCTATGTAATGCGAGTTTTGTACTCAGTTTTCTAGAGTCTTTGGTACTGATGTTCATCGAAATGACTCAATGGAGAATAGGTTTCAAGCATCTGCTTTTATTGGTAAGAATTTTACCACTACGTGGCGAATGAACTTAACAAATATCTTGTTTCACTTATATCTTGTTGATAGCTGGTTTTGATATTGTCCGAATCAGCGTTGGCTCAGCAGGAATGCCCCAACAACATGGCGCCTTGCAGTTGTAGATACTACAACTACGACAGCACCAACATCACCGCTTCCATAACCTGTAACGGCAAAGATTTCGCTAGTGGAGAAGAACTGCAAGCTGTGCTGAGTCAACCGTTTCCAAGCAACGCATGGCTATCGCTAGGTCCGAGAATTTGCTTCATTAAATGAATGTAACTGATTTGCTGATGTTTAGGTTTGGAGGAAATCACTTTCCCGCTTCCCAAGAATCTACTTGGAGACAACAAACTTCTCAACGACATTTTCTTCACTTGTTCGTACAACAACGCGCCCGCAATCCATCCGCTGGCTTTTGAGGGCGTTTCTGTATCTGCGAACGGACATTTCGGAGTCGCTTTCGAGTTCTGCAACTTAACCGGACTCAGTTTCGGATTCCTCAGCGCGATGCAGTCCATTGAGAAACTCCAACTATGGAAATCCTCCCTGGGAACTTTCGTCGATTTCCCGCACCTTCCCAGTCTGACTTATCTCGAATTTTTGCAAACCAATATTGATGACTGGTACCCGTACAAGAATACACCCAACCTTGTCTACTTGGCGTTTGGTGATTTGGGACCAGCCGATGTTGCCAGTATCGTTTCCTACCTTCCCGACTACCCAAACCTGGAAACGCTGCGAATGGATAAGAACAAACTAGATTATATACCACAACAGATTCAGTCGCTGACGAAACTTGAGCACCTGACGATGTCTCTGAATCCTTTCAAGGTTCTCCGTAGCGGTTCCTTGCGGCTGCAGAGCGCTCTATCAGAACTGAATCTGGACGGATGCTCCATTGCCAGCATCGAAGAGGGAGCATTCGATGGTACGCTTGTTAATTAAGTTATTTCTTATTTTGTATAGATGTATTGATTGCCTGTTACCATACTAACCTTATACTTGTTGTCAGATGTTATCAAATTGATTTTTTGCACTGAATTGCAGGAGATTTTTCGAAAACGACGATTTATTTGAACAGCAATTCGTTAACTACGTTCGACGAAGCCGTTTTCAAGCCTCTTCTCACTTCCATGTACGCTAGCACGGGACAAATTATCCTTGGTATAAATTATCTTACTATTTTGATGAATACCTTTTATGACATGCTCATATTAACTGTCACTGAAAGGTTCCGGACACAACTTTGCTTGCGGATGTGATATCGAATGGCTCGTTAAGGACAACCGCCATTTACTGGAACGACTGAAGGGTGCAGTCTGTTCCGATGGAACGACTTTTGCTAATCTAAATCCCGTTGACTTTAACTGTGCTGGTATAATATTTCCTAGCAACAAAGTACTATAGTTTTCCTTTATTTGTGATATATAATATACTGAAAGGTCGGAAAGCAGCTAGGGATGATTACTACGCTTCAAGGTTCGACCGAATCAAAACTAAAACGTTGCGAGTAGCTCCGAAAACGACAAAGACGGGGAAAGCCGAATAACTATAGCCTTCACTTTAGTAACAACGTACGAAATCGTGTCAGTTAAGTGGAATGTTTATTGAATATAAACCATAAATAGAAGTATAAATAGACTCCTGATAATCGGCTGGCTATCATCTAGAGTTGAATGGTCAACCATCTGATATGAGAAAGTTATGGTTGTTCTTGCTTAAACGAAATACAATTTGTCATTAGGAGAATTGAAAAATTCTTCCAGATGTTCTTCTTGGAGCACGAACATTTTGTCCGTAGTGATCTTGGATGTTCCCTTGACTTCCTGTCTGGTTTTATCGCAACGGAAACCTTTGTTCTTCCTTACGCACTTCTTCCTCTTGGAGGAGAAGAAATATCCTTTCGGGCAGCGATATACCATACCTGTGTTAACATTCAATCAAATAATCAATCTAAGTTCATAGTAAGGACTATTCATCTTTTCATGGTTGCCAAAGTCGGGACATAGAACCGCAGCTAAATAGTTCTGTGTATGTCTATAACTAGTGAAATATGAATACATTCATTACTTGGATAATTATATAGAATAATATTGCTCGACTAATTTACTTGCTCGATTAAAACTGTCAAAATTTTACCGAGATTAACACCTGATCCGAGGTCGTAGCAGCGATAGAAGCGGACGCAGTCCGTTTCGTAAGAGAAAAGTCCGGGGCGATAGCAGTCCACCGAGCCGCCCTCCCTAGTCTAGTGATTGAATTAAGAAGACAAGTTGATGGTTCAGATAGTAAGTAATTAAATGGGCTTCTAGTGACTGGGCAATTGTGGTGGTTAACAATAGGAAGCTGAAGAGAGAAGTTCTGAGAGGTATTTCTAGAACGAGCTTCGTATCTTTTTTTGTCTCAGTACTACTACTTATGGGTGATAGTTCGAGTAGTAGTTTTGATATTTCTAGTGCTAACGGCTTGAATTAGCAGTAGCTTTAATAACAGCGAAGGTAGAGCTATAGTAGTATTAACAGTATAGAAATAATAGCACGAAAGAATGTATTAATACTGGCAACATTAAATGTAAAAATGATAATACTAGTTGAAGTTCGCTTACATAGTACCTAGCTGTTGTACTAGGTGTAAAACAAGAATATACTGGAGGAATATAAGTAGTGGTAGTAGGAAGTGATGGTAGAACTTGTGTTGTAGGCAACATTGATGAACATCGAGAAGCATTGTTACTTATTCAGACTGTAATAAATATAACAAGAAAAGAGTCTCAGTAGAGTAGTAGTCTAGCTGTAGTATTAGTAGTGATCAGAGTGTTGATAGTTTTCAGACCTTGACAGAGGTCCTCCTTGAATTGCTAATCCGTGCAGGACCTCGTCTTCTAACAGTTGCACTTTCGATCGTTGTGGTTGCATCAGTGGTACTAGTGGCTGTTGTAGTACCAGCTACTGTTGTAGTTGTAGTTGCTTCAGTAGTTGTGATAGCTGCTGGTGTAGTTGTGGTGGCTTCAGCAGTTGTGGTAGCTGCTTCTGTAGTTGTGATGGCTTCAGCAGTTGTGGTAGCTGCTGCTGTTGTTGTGGTAGCTGCTGCTGTAGTTGTGGTGGCTTCAGCAGTTGTGGTCGCAGCTGCTGTAGTTGTGGTAGCTGCTGGTGTAGTTGTGGTAGCTGTTGATGTAGTTGTGGTGGCTGCTGCTGCATTCGTGGTGGCTTCAGTCATTGTGGTAGCTGGTGGTGTAGTTGTGGTGGCTTCAGTCGTTGTGGTAGCAGCTGCTGCTGTTGTGGTGGCTTTAGCCGTTGTGGTAGCTGCTGGTGTAGTTGTGGTAGCTGCTGCACCAGTTGTGGTGGCTTCAGTCGTTGTGGTAGCTGCTGCTGTTGTTGTGGTAGGTACTGGTGTAGTTGTGGTAGCTGCTGCTGTAGTTGTGGTGGCTTCAGAAGTTGTGGTAGCTGCTGCTGTTGTTGTGGTAGCTCCTGCTGCAGTTGTGGTGGCTTCAGCAGTTGTGGTAGCTGCTGGTGTAGTTGTGGTGGCTTCAGCAGTTGTGGTAGCTGCTGCTGTTGTTGTGGTAGCTCCTACTGTAGTAGTGGTAGCTGCTGCTGTAGTTGTGGTGGCTTCAGCAGTTGTGGTAGCTGCTGGTGTAGTTGTGGTTGCTGCTGCACCAGTTGTGGTAGCTGCTTCTGCAGTTGTGGTGGCTTCAGCAGTTGTGGTGGCAGCTGCTGCTGTTGTGGTAGCTGCTGGCGTAGTTGTGGTAGCTGTTGCTGCAATTGTGGTGACTTCAGTCGTTGTGGTAGCTGCTGCTGTTGTTGTGGTAGCTGCTGGTGTAGTTGTGGTAGCTGCTTCTGCAGTTGTGGTGGCTTCAGCAGTAGTGGTAGCTGCTGGTGCAGTTGAGGCAGCTCCAGCAGTAGTGGTAGCTGCTGGTGTAGTTGTGGTAGCTGCTGCTGTAGTTGTGGTGGCTTCAGAAGTTGTGGTAGCTGCTGGTGTAGTTGTGGTGGCTTCAGCAGTTGTGGTGGCAGTTGCTGTTGTTGTGGTAGCTGCTGGTGTAGTTGTGGTAACTGCTGCCGTAGTTGTGGTAACTCCAGCAGTTGTGGTAACTCCAGCAGTTGTGGTAGCTGCTGCTGTAGTTGTGGTGGCTTCAGCAGTTGTGGTAGCAGCTGCTGTTGTTGTGGTAGCTGCTGGTGTAGTTGTGGTAGCTGCTGCTGCAGTTGTCATGGCTTCAGTCGTTGTGGTAGCTGCTGCTGTTGTTGTGGTAGCTGCTGGTGTAGTTGTGGTAGCTGCTGCTGCAGTTGTGGTAACTCCAGCAGTTGTGGTAGCTGCTGCTGTAGTTGTGGTGGCTTCAGTCGTTGTGGTAGCTGCTGCTGTAGTTGTGGTGGCTTCAGCAGTTGTGGTAGCTGCTGCTGCAGTTGTGGCGGCTTCAGCAGTTGTGGTAGCAGCTGCTGTTGTTGTGGTAGCTGCTGGTGTAGTTGTGGTAGCTGCTGCTGCAGTTGTCATGGGTTCAGTCGTTGTGGTAGCTGCTGCTGCAGTTGTGGCGGCTTCAGCAGTTGTGGTAGCAGCTGCTGTTGTTGTGGTAGCTGCTGGTGTAGTTGTGGTAGCTGCTGCTGCAGTTGTGGTGGCTTCAGTCGTTGTGATAGCTGCTGCTGTAGTTGTGGCGGCTACTGGTGTAGTTGTGATAGCTCCAGAAGTTGTGGTAGCTTCAGCAGTTGTGGTAGCTTCAGCAGTTGTGGTAGCTTCAGCAGTTGTGGTAGCTTCAGAAGTTGCTGTGGTAGCTGCTGGTGTAGTTGTCATGGCTTCAGTCGTTCTGATAGCGGGTGCTGTTGTTGTGGTATCTGCTGCTGTAGTTGTGGCGGCTGCTGGTGTAGTTGTGATAGCTCCAGCAGTTGTGATAGCTTCAGCAGTTGTGGTAGCTTCAGAAGTTGTTGTGGTAGCTGCTGGTGTAGTTGTGGTGGCTTCAGCAGTTGTGGTGGCTTCAGCAGTGGTGGTAGCAGCTGCTGTTGTTACGGTTGCTGCTGCTGTGGTTGTGGCGGCTGCTGGTGTAGTTGTGGAGGCCTCAGTAGTTGTGGTAGCTGTTGCTGTCGTTGTGGTGGCTTCACTCGTTGTGGTAGCTGCTGCTGTAGTTGTGGTGGCCTCAGTAGTTGTGGTAGCTGTAGTAGTTTCGGCTACTGTTGTGGTTGGAGCCGCTTCAGTGGTACTAGTAGAAGTTATAGTTTCGTCAGTTGTGGCTGTGGTGGCCGCAGTAGTTGTAGTATGTATTGTAGTTGTCTCCGTAGTACTAGTTGGTGTTGTAGCTTCGGCTGTTATTGTGGATGTATTTGCCTCAGTGGTATTAGTAGATGTAGTAGTTCCGGTTGTTGGTGGGGATGTATCCACCTTGGTAGTACTAGTAGGTGTTGTAGTTGCTCCAGTAGTTGTGTTTGCAGGTGCAGCCGTTGTTGTTGTTGTTGTCGTACTCAAGTCACTCTGGCATGGAGTTGTTCTGTCTGCAACACGAATGCAACATTAAATACATATTAGAATCTCGAAGCATCCTTAACAGCGTTAGATTCTTACCAGGCGTTGTGCACACTTTCGTCTGCTCGTCAAAAATCAGTCCCGTCGGGCACATGAAAATCACAACAGAAACGTCATTCCCATTAAAAATGCAACGATAAAATTCATTGCACAAAAACGGGTGTCTATAGTAATCCTTTCCACCACACGTCAAAAGATACGTGGGTTTGGTTCCAGGTTGGGTTGTAGCCGCTGTAGTAGTTGTAGTTGTGGTAGTTGTTGTAGTAGCCGTTCTCCGAGTTGTCGCAGGAGTCGAGGCTTTAGTCGTTGCAGGGCGTGCAGTGCTGCTAGCGCCTCCTAGACAGGGCGGGCGAGGCTTCACCGCCTGGGGGAAGTTGCAGATGCCCAGCTTGGGGTCGAAGATGCTGGCCTCCGGACAAACAAACCGGAAGACGGTGAAGCTGTAACCGTTGCCTGAATAGTCGACGCAGCGGTAGAAGCGCCTGCAATCGTTCGGATAACCGAAATAACCCGCCTTGGTGCAGCGTACGGGGTACGTGCGAGTGTCCGGAATAGGGATAAATGCTACATTTTAAAACGGGTTATTTATCATATGTCATTAATTATAAAATTCAAAATGTATCATGTTAATAATTTTAGATATGCTATGATTTTGAATGCGTAATCATTAGTTTTTAAACAATAACTACATTTTTTTAGATGTAATGTACTATGAAATTTGTATTTTTTTATAAAATAAGATATTTCAGTATAGACAATTTGATTAAAAATTAAACTTACTGCGGAAATAGAAAATGAATTGTCATAATTTACTATTATTATTATTATTATTATTATTAATTGGTACTTACGTGTTGACGCCGAGTAGACGCCAACAACAAGCGCAAGGAAAAGGCAATGCGCCAACATCTTCGTCCTAAAAATATTAAATAACAATAATTATTAGTAAATAATAATAATAAATGTACGAGAATCACGAAAATTTTTGGATTTATTTGGAAAAAGCAAAACTTGATTTTTATCACGTGCCAAATTTTTCACATTCCTCAAATTTCGCGAACGAATGGAATGAACGAATTGCACTGATAAATGAACGCGTAAATACATGATGTTCACATACCGAAAAGCAGGTTTTTTTGCAAATGATTCGCAGAAATAAAATCTTAAAATTTGATTTTTGTCAAAACCTACTTGTAATTGTTTAGTACATACTGTTATAAATATAATTCTTCTGCTGTGAATTGCTTAACTAATCAATAGACAAGTTAGGGAATAAGTAAATTACTTGCTTTGCTTTGGATTTCTGTGTACTGTAGTCAGAGCTTCATCCAGAGTCTATCTTCAAGAACCAACTGAAACCAAGTTTTAATTGAGCGGGTGTCTTATACGTCCGCTGTTACTAGATTAGGAAAGACTGTAGTTACCTCACTCAGTCACTTTACCATCCAGTATGAAGATAACACTGATAACAAGACGGTAACAACAACAGTTATCAGAATTCTAAGTTCATATCCCTCTGCAGATTACGTGTTATCAAGTGTCACCTTGGTTTTTTAGTGTCTTTGTCATGACTTGAGTTCAAACCGAAAAAGGTTACAAGGCATTTTTATGAGAGATCGATAAAAAAAAATTAGTTTCCCAATAATGTAACAGGGGTTCTTGAACTTGACTGGATGATTCAACATTCAAACAAGTTCAAGAAACCTTCACGAACTTCTAACTATTACAAATAATAACAATATTTGAATTTACATAAGTTTGTGATTCGTAGACTGAGATCCAAGATTCGTAATCTCATACGAATCAGATTACCGTCATATTACGTTTTTATCGAATCAATGATAATTGATTTCCAATACACTTTTCCGTTATCTTTAATGAGGGGATAAGGTAACTGACTTGGACGAAAAACTTGCTACTTTTTCGAATAGTTAAAAAATTCCGGTAACGGAAAAACTAGTCAAGTTCAAGGTTTACTACTCCAAACTATTAAGTCCCGGAAACTTTTCTACAGAATTACATACGTTCTGTTCGAACTGAATCATAAGAGAAATCTGTTCATAACAAAATAATTACTGTGAATTCGTCTGAAACCTGTAAAAGTATAATTTCTATAAAACTGTCAAGATTTACAAACATTTTATCAATGATTATTACGTATTTAAGAGTTTACTACAATTTTAGTTGATTATTTCTGTTCTAAATGTGAAAAATTATTATTAATGTGTTACTTAATTATGTATTTTAACATTGTTTCAGTGAAAACCAGTTTGGTTAAGGGAAAGGGGGTGTCCAGTTTCAACATGTACTTGGAAAAATTGGAAATATGTTAATTTTTCAACGAAAACGGGAACAAAAACTGGTTGTATGCTTCCATAACGGTTTACAATGTTAATTTTATTTTGAAACAAGTTTAATAGTTATCAGGGGTTATAAAATAAGGAATGAATAAGTAACTCGGTCGTTTATTATTAAAAGAAATCACAGCATTTTTCGCAATTTCGTCAGTTTAGAACATCGTTATAAAAATATACAAATAGATTTTTGCGAAAATTCCGTTCACTTTGCTTTGCCAGCATTTGTCTGATTCATACCATCACAGTTGTTCCGAGTTCATCCTCCGTAATAGGCGCTATTTCGTCTATGTCAGTGCTAGCCTGACGACCAAGCTAAGCCAAGAACTGAACTGGTTGAACTGGACTGGTCGACCGAACTGGACTGGCCAACCGAACTAGACTGGCCAACCGAACTGAACTCGCCTCGTGGTCTGGTTTTCCAGTCTTCATAAACTCGCTTTAAGCCTGGTTATTCTCGATGATTAATATCTTTGTTAACAAGATTCACGTCCGCAACCGACAACTGTTTATTCAGAGTGTTAAGAAATGTAGTGACAAATGTATTTCATAGAATCTATTTCCATATATAATTACTATTTGTGCAACTTCATAGAACCTGAGTTAGTAATTAATCGCTGCACTATTGCAATAATGATTTGTGTTTTATCCCTGTCAGTGGTAGAACGACTATTTTATTCACGCAGTGAAAAGAAAGGCCAATTATATTTCGTTGAGGTAACAGAGGAAAAAGAACAGAAAATTAAACTTCGAAATTAATGTTAACTTAGGAGCTTTTAGACGACCAACTGACACGTGTTGGTCGCTTGACTGTCGGCACGAATCTGCTGGTTTGCCAAATTTTTATTGGCACAATTTATTATTGGACTAAACTTTGGCCTGTCGGGCACAGTCCCTTTACCCATAGAGTGTAAAAGGGTCACAGTCCCGTCTCTCGTCTTTCATTCAGTAACAGTAATCATTCTACAACTTGATAATCAGTCTGTCTGCATTGACCAGCAAATAAACATTCCTACGGACTTTGATCAGCCGTCTTGGAAAACTGAAGAACTAAACACAACGCAAGGCTATCTTTCATACTTCTTTTTACACCCAGTGTGATTGATGTAGTACCCTGTAACGGAATTTGAAATTGTATGTATGGTTGGTCAGATAATGAGGAAATATGCAGGTATTTCCAGTTCGAGCAGCAAAAGCTGTTTCCGACAAGAGTTATGTCCACAAAGCAAGTTTGCCGAAACTGTACTTCAATATTCGCCTTTCCCATGAGCGGCATAATACGGTCATCCACGCGTCGCAACGTCGTCCCACAGGGCCCTATTTCCACGCCACCCATACTGACAGGGTCCAATCGGACAATATAAATACATCCGCCACTATCGACAAGAGGTGTAAGCTGTCCAAGAGTCGGCGCGGAAACCTGGACCAGCGGTAACCGGCCGTCAACCACACTCGCCTCGTTTAGAATTTTTTCCGACCCTGGTCCAACGAGCCGGTAATCTGGTTTCCCTGACCATTTCGCTGGGGCAGTCGCGAACAACGTGACCATCACGTCGGCAAAGATAGCGTCCTCTTTTCGGTTTAACGCCTTGGGGACAGCTTCTCGCAATATGAGCTGTGCTCCGACAGATGTAACATTGGCGTTCCCTACTTATTACCCTGCGCTCATCTCTGCCGTAACCAAGTTCCGCCGGGATAGTTCTAAGAGGCTTTCTTAACTTTTCCAACCGAGTAGGTATCTCTCCCAGCACCTGCGATACTTTCCGATCCTCTTCCGATTTTAGGATTTGTGCTGAACTGTTGTAACTCGGTGCCATGAAACCGTACTGCGCCATACCCGGAACAGTCGAATGGGGCGAAATAGCCGAGGGAACTGCCGACCTGTGTAGGAATCCACATAACCCAATCCCTGTTCAACAATTTCGAGATATTCTAGGAATGAGTCAACCGTCGTGGGCGCTCTAGCCGGGCCTCGCTAATCCCCAAGCTAACCGTCTTATCTGTTCTGCTTCAGTGAGTGCAACTGGGCAGCTTCGACACAAGGGGAGCTTATCGTAAACATAGTAAGTTGCCGATTCCCCTGGAAGTTGCCTGCGACTTTCGATCATCCGCGAACATTCTTCAACCGTTAAACTTCTACCAAAATCGTTCACTATACCTGTCTTCCAAGCTTCCCAAGTTGTGAGCCCGTCTCCTCGGACTTCGTGCCAGCTATAAGCAGAACCTCCAATCTTTGATGTAGCCGCCCGAAGAAGGTCTTCCGGTTCCCGTCCCTCAATTGTCCCAATTCCTGCTACCAGTTCGATCCAGTTACTTACATCTTCGTGGGGCCCCCCGAGGAATACCGGAATTGCTGACATCGCCGTACTGCTTAGTGGACGTCGTGATCGGGGGTGAGTGCGCTATTGGAACTTGTTATTCCAGCTCATGTCAGCTCTGATGGTTCTCAGCATGTCAGCGAGTTTAAGATACTGAGAATGCTGAAAGCAAGCCATTCAGCATCCAAAGAATACTAGGTAATCTGTAAAGCATGCTATTCAGTATATCACGAGGAGTTCAGTTCGTAAAGACTCCTTAAGCATGCTTCTCAGAATGTCGTCCATGAGCATGCTGAAAGCATATTATTTAGCTGTCGGTAAAATCATAGTCCTCTAAGCATTTTGTGAAGCATGCTATTCAGTATACCACAAGGATTTCAGTTCGTAAAGACTCCTTAAGAATGCTTCTCAGCACGGCTGCAAAATTAGCACATTAAGCCTGCTCCATCATATCTACTGGATCTTTCGTACTTCAAGGCTGCTTAAGCGTACTATTCAAGACAATCGTAAGGGATTATTTTTTTCTATGATCCGTTCCAAATTCTAAGTTTTCCACGAACAAGTCTTCAAGAATTCTTAAGCATACAATTCAGCACAGTCGCTTTCAGGAGGTGAGACGTTCTTAGCATGCTAGTTAGCAGGGTCAGACCCTGTGAGCATACGATTCAGTATTTATCTAATATGCTGAATTTTGCATTGGGCGCGAGTTCAACGTTGAAAAGTTTTTGCAATCCCACCCCTCCCACCAAATGTAATAAAACAAACACTTGTATTTTAAGAATTACTTCAGACAATACTTGATATTCGATGCTCTCCAAAACACTAATTCTACTTTCTATTTACGCCGGCCTTTTATCACTTCTCGTTGACCTCTCTATAGTGTTATTTAATCAGCTTCGCAGAAGCTGCTCTACTTTCTCCAAGCAAACTTCTATGAAGCCCATTTCTCTAGAATTCGTTACATATTGATTGTGTTTATTGTTACTTTATATGTAATATGTGGAAGTTTTGAAGTTTCTTGAACTTGGACTAGTTCAAAGACCCTTTACATTATTGGGAACCATATTTTTTCTATCGATTTGTAATAGGAATTCTATACATCCAGTCGGCTAATAACTAACTGATCATTAAAATTATACAGTACTAACAGAAGAATTGCGAAGCTCGTTCTAGATATACCTCTCAGAACTTCTCTCTTCCGCTTCGTATTGTTAACCACGATTAGCCACCCTCTTAAAAACTATTCAACTACTTACTATCTTAACTGTCGATTCTTCCCGTTAATTCGTTTTCCACACTAAAGAGGCCGGCACGGTAGACTCTTCGCGTCCCGGACTTTTTTCCCTACGATACGGACTGTAACCGCTTCTATTGCTGCTAAGTCTGTAAAATTTTTACAGTTTTACAAGAACAAGTCATTTAATAAATAAAGTTATTCTAGTACAGTTATCCGAGTAACTTATTCATATTCCACTAATTATGGACATACACAGAGCCATCTAGATGTGGTTTTGTAACCTGACTTACGGCAATCATGATAGGATGAAAAGTCTAAAACTATGGGATAACATTTATTTATTGGTTGAACGCTAACGGGTCTCCCAAGTTACGAGAAAAAAAAGTTAACGCGAAAGAGTACAAACTTGATTTGCGCGAAGAAAAATAGGTTCGCGTTAACTTAGTTTTGTCAAGCAAAACCAGCATAATGCGAAAGAGTAGGTCGGGCCGAAGTCTTTGAGGGAAGAACCGAGAAATGAATTTAAATATAGTCAGACTAACAAGCACTAGATTGCACCTTAAACCAATTTTTAAGTGTAACTCACTTTTTCGTTTGCATACCAGGAAGAGGTACACCCGGCGTCAAGCATAATGAAACTGGCGTATTTTCTAAAAATCGAATTTTTCAATCAATCAAATGCAACTTTTCTGCACAAAGTCCCATGGAACTGTCATTAATCAAAAAGTAATTAATCCCATTAACACAACAAATAAATAAGAAATAATTGAGATGGTTTCTCTATGCTTTGAATATTTTAACAACTTTCGGTTTTCCTATGAAATTTATGTTCAAAACAAGAAAAATTTCCAATATGATAACATATTTTGCACTTAAAAAAGCATTATGAACAAATAATAGTGATAACAATTTTACTGATTAGTGTAATATTAGCTTTAGGCCTGGATTCGCATGCTAGAACATAGTTTGAAGAAAATTTTCTATAATAATCTAATTATTAATTACATTATTTTCTTAAGAGGACAGTTGGTAACTTTAGATCATCACATAGATGAGTACTGGCTTGAGGGATACATCGAAAATCGCAAAGGGATTTTTCCTGTTTCTTACGTAGAAGCCCTTCGTAAACCTGTTGAAAAACCAGGTAACTCCTCGATCATTCATAGACCAAATTGTACTGTAATAATAATATAATAATATCTCGAGATATCAATTTGAGATTTTTAGAAATATTTCACAACCAGTGAACTAGTGGGTCATCCGGTTTACCCATTCACTAATGACGAACGGTTCACTGCGGGTGAACAACCAGAGAAACGCACGTCACGTACAATACGGACGACAGAATCATTACTCTTCACCAGTACTTTATGACTTCACATCTCGTGATTGAAGTATTCATTACGTACTTGAATATCTAGCACAGGCAGATACACAATAGTCAGTTGATGAAATACAGTAACTTATTTACTGTCGTCTTTAGCCGGTCCTTGGAGTCTCTCGAAGCGGATATATACCATACACAATGGCACAGTGAAAACTGCACAAGAGTCTCCACGTCTGGACACTCATGAAGAATCAATACTGCAAAAAAAAATTATATTAGCATTCGTTTACTTTACTTCTTTTTTTTGAAACTTTACGTTAGCATTACCATTAGCATTAGCAATTTTACATTAGCATTCGTACTAATAATAATCATAGACTATGATCTTGGTGTCAGTGAATATTTAGGTACCGTGTACTGTACCCTTACGTTCCGCAGAACGAGGGTGAGTTCTCGACAGAAAATTCTCATAGGACTATGTAGAATTTGGTACAGAGACTCAGTGAGATCTCAGTGAGAAAGCTCTAAAAGTTATGAGATCTCGCTGAGTCTCTGTTCCAAATTCTACATAGTCCTATGAGAATTTTTTCTGTCGGGTTGGAACTGATGCGGGTAGGCGACACCATATACGTTTTGGAGACGTGTGGCGAACTGGCGATGGCTGGTTAATTGGACTTTTCATCAAATCGGACGTTTTGTAACTTTCCCTGGAAACTACGTGCAACGCCTCTGAAGATTCGCAAAAATGATTCGCAAAAATCTACTAAATGTTCGCGATATTTTCAAAATCTAATTTTTCAAAATGCATTTATGATTTCGAGTCCGACATCCAATCAAAATTGCTATTATAATATTCTACCATTCCATCAATCTTTTTCAAGCAAACATTTTTCTTGCATAAAAGTCATTTATTCGCCACCAAATCACCAAACCAAAGAGTTAGTTGTCTATTCACGTTTTTAAGGACATGCAGCACTCAGAGATGTTTGTGTTACACGCTGTTAGCTTTTGCTAAATTTCGAAGATTTTTCCTCTTGAGTTGTTCAGTGCAGAATAAGTATGTCAACCGTTCCTCATAAATACACGCGAGTCACCACGCAAAAACGCTGAAACATTAACTTGATTAAGATAATCTAAATCTGTGAGAGTTTAAGATTAATGCAATATATACAATAAAGAAAGATTATTTAATATGCTGATTTACTTAAACTGAATAAAAAGTTGCGATATATATATATATATATATGTATGTGATTCCCGTATTTAGTGTATTATTCTACCATGAGATGGCGTAGCGTTAGAGTTGTTCATCGGATAAAGAACGCCGGTCATCTTCTTGACCGCATCTCATCCAGTTCCTCTCGAATAATAACTTACAATGGCGATTTTTTCAAAAACAGTTCTTCAAGTGGCTACAAGTAAGCAAACATTTGTCTGATAGAATCAGTTTTTCAAATAATTGAATCTCAAATCAAAAACACGATTTTTTACTTTTCATTGGGATCACTTGCTCGGTTTGAACCCGTCGTTCTTAGAAAGTTTACTCTTGGATTTACGTCTAGATCCATTGATTGAGTAATAGTTTTAGGTAATTAAAGTGATTAAATTAACCTAAGTATGCGTTACGTATGAAGATTTGCGAGACGAGGCAGTTGCTGTTAAGTTGCAATCGGAAGACCGTCACGTCGCGAAACATGGCATCTTGGCGGGAAAACTCCTCATGTAACAACTGACGTAAGTTCATTTTTTTCAAATATTGCATAAATATTAAATTTGAATAGTTTATTTTTCATTTTACGTTTGTGTCGTATATGGAAGTCTTGGTGTTAGCATTAATTAATACAGACATGTGTATTTTATTAAATATTCCTGTTTACAGTTTTAGTGTTTTGATGTTATTTTAATTGTCAAATTATATCCTAGTAATGTAAGATAAATAGTCAATAGCTTATATAACTCAGATATGACATCATCAGGAGTAGTGAGTTTCCCGGATATTCGGATATCCGGATCCGGATAGTGGTCGGATATTCGGATACAGAATTTGTATCCGAATAATAATTTTTTGCATGAAAGGCTTTTACTCAATAAGGAATTTTTTAAGCTGGCAGAATTCCGCTCTTAACCTTGCAATGTCATTTTTCCAAACAAATCACAAAGCATGTTATCAGCTTATTGAGTTCTTCTGTGGAACTTTAGTTTTGCTCATAAGTTCCTACGTCCAATATTACTTGGCCAGCTATGAAATGCGAGAGTAGATGATTTAATCGACAAAATAAGCAGGGAACGCATAAGTAAGCGTTAATAACAGAAAGAAGTCGCAACATTACACATTACGAACAAAGGAACGTTCAAGTGGTATCGCCCAGTATGTACATACTGCTAACAGATATACCGTGGTAGAGCGAATGGAAGCTCTGCTAAAAACCGCCTCTAGAAGATCGTCCACGTCGCATCCTCTTCACCACGCTGCTGAAGAATGCGACCGTCAAATTTTCAGACATTTAACGCGCGTTTCTCTTATTCCTCTCAAAATACGTCGACTCCGCAGGAACTACTCCTCAGTTTCCATGAGGTGAGTCCAGAATTGTGGGTATGGCGAGTGGTAAGCCTTGATGTGTGAACGCTCACAGAACCGAGGTCCGTTTTGCTTTATCCTTGCCAGGAACCTACAGAATCTAATTTATCTAGGGAAACTCACCCTCGATGATTTTGGAAGATAAACAACCCAGGGTTGAGGAGTCAGTTTAAGCTCCCTTCGACGCTTGTCAGCGTGGATGATCGAAATGTTTTGGGCAAGTTCTGGGGTGAACAGGGAATGTAAATCTAGGACTACAGATACTATCAGAGGCTAGCCAGTGTTTACGTCAAGTTATTCGATATGTTAAAAAAAGTCGGATATCCGGATAATCCGGATAGTTGGCGTTTGGATGTTTGAATAGTCTGTTTGGTATCCGGGAAACTCACTAATTAGGAGGTGTCAGGGGTTACCCTAAACAACTTCTGACTTGGAAGTCCATGGGAGACTCGCTAGATGGCGTTAATTAAACTGCACCTCAAAGAAAAAATTTCGTAAAATCTCAAATATTGTCCTAGACAATCAGGAACTGATGGGAATTGCACTTAACAGTCACGGCCAGTAGTAACACATATCGGAATTCTTGCGTACATGCGAACTTGTGATAGATAACTGAGTTAGATTTTCCAATTTTTCCTGTCTCGATTTGTAACGGGATGGGAACCTAATACGTTCCAGCCACAAGCCACATGATACCTATTACACATACACAATTTATTATAATTTACTATTCTTGTTATATTATTTCTATCTTCTTCAGCTTTTTCAGATAGTTTGTTACGTTTTGGGAGACCTTTCCGTTGTGATAGGCGGTTCTGCGTTAATAAATTCTTGACCTAACGTGAGTATTATTATGAGCGCTTGACTTAAATGATCTATTCTAGCTGGAGTGACAAAATCAACGCAAAGTTTATGAAGAGCTGGGCGAAATTCAAAATAGAGTCAAGGACAGAGCACCCAAAAGGTTTAGAAGAGCCTAACGTCGACTTGGAAACAATTGATTTCGTTATGAAGTTCAATAACTGCTTGTTTGGCAGTGTATTGAATCCCCGTCTAGTGGGAAAATAATATGTTTTTATCCAGTGGTACACATTTTCAGTTAATAGTTATAGTTCGTGTGATGTGTTTTGCTCAGACGATTGCACAGCGCTCCTCTTACCAGAAATAGTATATTATATGTGAAAGTCATTGATACCTAAGATTTACTGAAGGTCTAAGACTAATGACCAGTAGCTTCTTGGTTCGGTCTTGTTCTTTCGACTTCGTTCAAACGACTTGTAAACTCTGCTGTAGAAGAGACTTTCAAACTCTGTTGTAGAAGGAACTAGTAAATTGTTATAGAAGATACTTGTAAACTCTGTTGTAGAAGATGCTTGTGAACTCTAGTGTAGAAGAGACTTGTAAACTCGGTCGTAGGATAGACTGTAAACTCGGTTGTAGGAGAAACTGTAAACTCGGTTGTAGGAGAGACTGTAAACTCTGCTGTAAGAGAGACTTGTGAACTCTAGTGTAGAAGAGACTTGTGAACTCTGCTGTAGAAGAGACTTGTAAACTCGGTCGTAGGAGAGACTGTAAACTCGGTTGTAGGAGAAACTGTAAACTCGGTTGTAGGAGAGACTGTAAACTCTGCTGTAAGAGAGACTTGTGAACTCTATCGTAGAAGGGACTTGTAAACTCTGTTATAGAAGACACTGTAAACTCTGCTGTAGAAGAGACTTGTGAACTCTGTTATAGAAGACACAAGTAAACTGTTGTAGAAGAAACTGTGATACTCTACTGTAGAACAGACTGTAAACTTTGGTGTAGAAGAAACTGTAAACTCTGCTGTAGAAAAAACTTGTTTTCCCTGTTTTAGAAAAGACTACTGTTGTTGGAGAGACCGACAAAATGTTCTTACTCCAAGAAGAACTGAAAGAATATTTCAACTCTCCTAATGACAATTTGTATTTTGTTTAAACAAGAACAACCATAGGTTTCTCGTATCAGATGGTTGATTATATTCGACTCCAGATAATAACCAGCCGGTTAAATCTATTTGTACTTGATTTTAGATCAAGATTTCATTTAAATAGCACGAATTCGCATATTATTATTCAACTAAAATTCAAACGACGTCTTTGTGTACGGAATTTTTGTTATAAATACCTAATAGCCACGTTATAATGTGTTCAGTGTTCCCACTTTCAACTTCTTCTTTTCCCCTCTTCCCTTATTTTCCCCTTTCCCCTTTCAGTAGTACAATACAAAGCGTACATCCACATTTTCCCTTTTCCCTGTTTCCTTAAGTTTCCCTTTTCAGGCAGCATTTTCCCCTTTTTCAGGAAATTTCTCTGCAAAGTGGAAACAATGCATATATTACCAAACGTTATCAACACGATTAAGAAATGAAACGAGCAGCTCAGTCGTTTATTATTAAAAAAATCACAGCATTTTTCGCCAAGTTCCACCATTTCAAACACAGCTATCAAACTAGGCAAAAATATTTTTTGCGAAAATTTCACTCCCCACGCTTTGCCAGCATTTTCCTGCGTTCCAGTGTTCGCAGTGCGAATTTGGCCGCAGTGCATTTGGCTATGCGGTAATTCCGTCCGATGCCTTTGAACGTCCCTTTGCCGATGACTTCGACTGTCACTCGGACTCGACCGTCGGGCAAACGCTCCGCTTTGCTGTTAAAAGAATTAGGTATATACAATAACTATTCGCAAAAATGTATTATTATTAATATTATTCCATTAAATTCAGTTACATCATTGTTAATTTAAATATTCTGTGATACAAGCAAAATAATATTTAAATTCATAACACTATTAACACTATAACACTGTTACTTTTATAATATAACAAGAATTCAATATATATATTAATTAACTTAATATAGTTAATCGTTATAGTTTTTTAATTTAATAAATTTTATTTAACAAGCGAAATAATATTCAAAAGTTTACCCGAACTTGACGCGGTCGGTTTCCAGCTCCAGCAGTTCGCGAATCGGAGATTTCGGAACGTTTATGGCAAACTCGTCTAAAAATAATGTCGAAGTTATTTGAATAAATTAAACATGAATAATAATAAATTTATTAAATATTATTCTATTTATTAATTAAAAAATAACAAATTTAGATAAATTAATAAAAACATTTTTTAATGAGATATAATGATAAATCACCAATTTCGTTCTTCATCATTCGGTAGTAGACTCTCCACACTGCGTCCAGCGACATCCCTGAGTCGAGATAAATCGCTCCAGCTACCGATTCAAAGACGTCCCCTAGCGCCTTAGGGACTTCCACATCCTCTGCTTCCTCGCATTCACCTTCCTCGATCAAAAAGTACTGAGAAAAATACGAAAAAATTCAATAAAATTATAAAAATGATTAAGAATCCCAAATTAAATGAATAATAATAAATACTATAGTAATTTAGCAAAAAAATGTTTCATAAAATAATGAAAATGTTGAAGTACCCTAAATTAACGAATAATTAATAAATATATTATATATATAAGTTATGAAATTTAATATATTAAACTACTTCTTCGTTGATGCAATGGCCGTTCTCTTCTTGTGCTCGGATGAACTTCTCCATGACTTGGCTGAGCGAATGCGAGTAGTGTTTGAAGTACCGGTGAAAATCGTATCTGACGGCCAGAACCGCAAATGTTGTATTGTTCACCAGGGCAGACCTCAAGTCAGTCAAGGCTCCTGGCGGGTGTTGGCGAGGGTCCTCATATAAGTAACGTGTTATCAAATAATCTGTAAAATGAGATACGTAATGGTTATTAATGATTATGGATTACAGAAGCTATTGATATAAGTATGCCTAATAGTAAATTCATGAGTTAATATTAATTACATTATCACTAATGTATTATTTAATAATAATTAAACTAATAATACTCATTAATGAATGTGAATATATAATTCAATGAAAATTAATAAATAATAACAGCTAACAGTACGTTAAAATGTAACTCTGTATGAATTATTTATTATTAACTCAGAACATAAAATATAGATGTGTCTATTTTTTTCTATTTCATTAAAGCACGTAGGCCTAGGCCCATGGCTAGTCCAAGATTATATAAGAACAAATATAGAAAAGTCAGGAAACTGAAACTGAGTAATCTAAGTTAAGTTCGATTCAATAGTAAAAGGCCGTGACAATTAAATTTAGTAGTGACATTAAGTGCAGAACAAGTAAGATGTGTCTATTAGTAAACTAAGTTGTAAACTATTAACTTATTTCTTCTACACTGAACAGATGTATTAAAGATTTAATATTTATAGTATTTTTATTAAAATGTATGATTTAATTTGTAAGCTATTAATTCTTTGTAATTCGTAAATATACCAAGTACTGCATCTCCGAGGAATTCGAGTCTTTGGTAGCAATCAGTTAGCCGGTTGGAGTAGTAGGAAGCATGACTGAAGGCCTGCAGCAAGTAGCAGCGATTCCTGAATCGGTAGTTGATCTTCTTCTCGAATTGTTCGTAACCTGCAAGCATTTCGTCCAAGGACCGCAAAACATCTGGTGACCTTAGAAAAAATATCAATTTGGGCTTAGTAATACTGTTACTATTACTCTTACTAATGGTATTACGACTAGTGCTAGTGCTAGTTGCGGCACAACAACTACTAGTACTACTAATAATACTAATGTTACTACTATGCTACTTCTAGTAATAATACTAGTGCTAGTACTAGCTGCTGTTGTTGCTGCACAACAACAACAACTACTACTACTACCACTATGATCCTATTATGCTACTACTAGTGCTAGCTGCTGCTCCACAACAACTAGTACTACTACTAATACTACCGTTTTTACTATGCCACTACTAGTACTAGCTGCTGTTGCTGCACAACTACTAGTACTACTACTGCTACTACTAGCACTCCTACGGTTAGTACTGTTGCTACTAGAGCTGTTACTATTACTAGTGTTATTACTACTACTACGGTGTTACTACTACTGTTACTACTATTTTAATAATGTTAGCATAGTACTGGTACAGTCATGGAAAAAAACGATACATCAACTTAAATAGGAAAGACATAAAAGCTCCTGCGAGCACTCAATTGCCCAATCATAGCGCAAATTTTATTGCCTCAGGGCTAATTAGGCCAATCATTTGTCCTTTTTCTTCCTATCTCAAATTGGTGTATCGTTTTTTTGCCCAAGACTGTACTACTGCCGCTACTGTTCGTACCACTAGTGCTTCTGTTAGTACTACAACTACTGTTATAACTACTAGTGCTATGTCTACTACTTTTTACTACTGTTACTACTTCCACTACCATTACTCACATTAGTATTACTGCTACTGTTACTACTACTATGACTACTGTTAGTACACTATTAATACTACTGCTGCTACTGTTAGTAACACTAGTGCTACTGTTAGTATTTCTAGTGCTTTTGCTACTAGTGCCGTTAATCTTAGAACTGCTAATGCTGTTTCTATTACTAGTAATCCAACTACTACGACTAGTACTCCTTTTATAACTTGACTGCTACCACTGCTGTTACCACTGTTACTACTACACTTGTACTACCACTGTTACTACTAATACTATTACTGCTGCTACTACTACATCACCGACTACTACTATTACTACTGCTACAACTAGAACTGATACAACTGCTCCTCCTACACCTCCTCAACTATCACAACCACAACAACAACTATTACTACTGCTAAAGCTCATTACTAATCAATAGCTTACTCTAGATCAACGGGTCGCGGCGGAGTGGGCGGAGGGATCCAGAACCCATACCCTCCCTCATTACCCTGTGGTAGAACCTTCAGTCCTAGCCAAGACATGAACAGCAAAGCTCCTCTCGGTCCACAAGCAGTTAGATAAGCCCCAATCAGAGCTTCCACGCAGTCAGCAATGCTTTTGTCCGGTATGCTGTGCTGCGTGAGTAGGTTATATGGAACGAAACGCGGCAGATCCTGCGCTAGCAGGATCGTACCATTCATCTCCATATCTTCCGTTATGAGTATCTCGCCTCCGAAACGCGCCAGGATCTGATCCGACTTCTCCTTGACCAAAGCCTTGACCTCTTCGCTGGACATTTGTTCCATGCCCTGCAGATCCGCCACGTTCCAGTAGTTGAGCGGGACTCCGGAAGAAATCAGCGCCTCTTCCAGTGATTCAGGGATAACGTACCCAGGCGGCAGCCAGTTATCGTGCGGGTTGAATTTAGTAGCCACCATAGAACCTCCCAGATTTTTCTTTTTTCCCAAATGATAAAGGTGGTAATTAGAAACCTGTCGAGACCTCAGGTAACTCAGTTTCCCTTCGTGGATGTTCGTGTAGCGGCAATAGAGATACGTAGTGACTGCGTATTTGAGGAAAGAGTCACCAATCGTCTCTAAGCGTTCCAGGTTTATCCCGTCGTTGGCACTGGACATGGTAAATGCCTGCAGGATCACTGAAGGCGAAGGGCCATAGTGAACAGTCAAATCAGGCTGTTCGTCAAAGCTGAAGTCCAGCACAGTTTCCTCAACTTCCCAAGGATCGCTTTGGTATCTGCTGTACGTAGATGGAACTTCTAGCACACCGTTGCCAAACCTGTATATTTATTAATAATTCTAATATAAAATAAATATTATAAATATGATTTTTTTAAACCTTTCTCGCTGTTTTCCTAATAGGATCTTCGTTAATTCCAGCGTGAACTTGCTTTCGGAAGTAACTTTTCTTCTCCTGTCTTTTACCACAAGTTGCGTCTCTTCCTTCTTTTTATCATCTAGTCTCTCTTGTTTATCCATTTTGGTATACAAGGCCCTGGGAGTGATGGGGACAGTCTGATCTTTTTCCACAAAGTTTTCCGCTAAAAGCAATTCCTTGTGTTTTTCCATAAGTTGTCCACAAATTTCAGGATCTTTTTCAGGATCCTCTCCAGCAGCCCACGACATGTTGACCAAGTCCATTTCATCATCAGTTTCTTCTTCATCTTCTTCTTTTTCTTCCACTTTCTCCTTGATTTTGGGTCTGATTTCTTCCACGGCTTCTGCCGTATCGCCTTTGCACACCAATTTCGGTCCGAATTCTTTGGTTCGGTATTCATTAGGGTCGTCTTCCTCATCATCAGAGGAGTCGCTATCCTCGTCGTTGGACGGCAAGTAGCTTCCATCGTCGCTGTTATAACCATCGGAGTAACAGTCGATGAATTCAGATGGAGATTTGGGTCTGGACTCCTCCCAAGACCCTAAAGGCTCGTTAGGGTCGTGAATTTTCTCGGAAATATCACAGAACGAACTGGTCCAATCAGTATCAAAGACCCCACCAGTATTACCCAATAGCGTAACGTTCCTCAAATCGCTTAAATCGTACTCTTCCTCATTGGTCGGTTCCTTCCCTTCCAAAGAATTAGGGTTCCAGACCCCGATATCCATTAAAGGTCCACCCGTCCCATTTTTCCTTGGTTTCGGTTCCTTTCCCGTCTGTTTCTGGTTTTTCGGTTCCAGTTCTTCACTGCTTTCGGTTCCGGTACCGTTAACGGTATCAGTAACCGTATTCGTTTCATTTTTTAACGGTAAGACAACTTTTTTCTTCCAACCGAAACGTAGAGGGGGCCACTGGAACTCCGGAGAAAGTTCAGCAACTCCTAACTTGATTTCATTTGCTACTTTTCTTCGTAATGCGTCTGCTAATAGCAGTCCGTTTAAGCGGTAGAGGATACAAGGCAAGCAAACGGTCTGTCTCCATAATGAAGCTGGAATCGGATGTATGCTGCAGAGTTCCGGAACTAGAATCTGTTTTTGCTGCAAACTTTCCCGCTGGATTTTTTTGGTCTGCTCCGAACTGGTGGGAAGCATGACGCCCTTGCGGTTTACGTACCTGGAATAGAAGTGAAAGTAGTCGAACTTGTGATAATGGTAGAAGAGGTAGAAGTAGTAAAAGCAGTAAAAGCAGTAAAAGCAGTAAAAGCAGTAAAAGCAGTAGTAGTGGTAATAGTAGTAATGTTAGAGGTAGTGGTAGCAAAAATATTATTAGTACTAGTAGCAAAAGTATTATTAGTACTAGTATCAAAAGTAGTAGTAGAAGTAGTAGTAATAATAGTAGTAGAAGCAGTAACAGAAGTAGTTGTAGTAGCAAAAGTAATAGCAGAAGTAGTAGAAGTAGTAAAAGTAGTAGCAGAAGTGGTAGATGTAGTGAAAGTAGAAGTAGTAAAAGTATTATTGGTAGTAGTGGTAGCAACAGTCGTAGTAGTACTAGTAACAACAGTAGTAGCAGAAGAAGTAGAAGCAATGATAATAATAAAAGTAGTAGTAGACGTAGTAGTAATAAATATAGTAGTGACAATAGTAGTAGAGGCAGTAATAGTAATAATAGTAGTAGTTTAAGTAGTGATTGTAGTAACAGTAGCAGGACTGCTAGAAGTAATAGTAATAATAATAATAAACAATAATAACATAAGTTACCTAGGCGTTAAAAGATTAAGTCGTGCGGAGGTATGATCCACGTCCAGCAATGGCTGCTTGAGATTCTGTATATTAATTCCGTATTTCTCCCTGTAGTACTTTTCAAAGGTAGGATAATTATTGTCCGGAAATTTAGATTGCGGATTAAGATCGTAGAAAATCTCCGCCACGTAGAAACACTGCGGACGTTCCTGGTCTCGGTACCATCTCATCACCACCGTGTCCTGGAACTTGCGGAGATCAAAAGCGTAGTTCTTCCGCTCCTCGTCGGCATGGAAACGCGGCTTGGAGTTGAGGACGCTTCCAATCACATCCGCAAAATCGTGATCCAGGAAATAGCCGCCTTCCTTCTTCCGCAAAGGAACAATCAGATACGAAAGATCCGCACTGAGGACATCAAATATCATAGGATCTTTTTCCAGCGATAAAACATTCCGGAACAAATAGCGCTGGAACAAAGCTATACGTTCCAGCTGCACTTCCGTAAGTGATACCGGAAACTGTATTTCCTCTATGGAAACTTCTACTTCCCCAGAACGTGTAAAAATCGGAAATGGACAGACTTTGGGATTGGTTTAGAAGTTAAGATTCCCAAACAGTGATTGGCTGTTTCCGGACGATAGATTTTACGTCCTCTAGTGTTTTGCTCTTCCGGAATAGGTTCTGTTAATACCATTTTCACCCCATAAAGATAACACAGCGTTCCAGGTTTTGGATAACAGTCCCTAAAACAACTAGCGATTTCTTTGTAATAGTACTGACGTCGCTTGGTTGTTCCAGGACGTGCGATACCATCAGGTCCATTGATGCTAATTTCCGGATTCGCTTCTTCCTCTTCCTCTTCCAGTTCCTCTTTGAGTTTAAAATTTTCTTTAGTCAAAGGAAGTAGATTATCGTCCAGTTCTCCGGCTTGGTGCAGTTTTTTGCAGACTTCCAGGGCTGCTGAGCGTTTAGACAGGTTTTTCGTAGGCATCACGTGACCCAGGACTGTTTCCCTTAACGGCGAATTGATGGGTAGCATCAACGAGCATTGGTAGAATTCCATGGACTCGCAATCTGATTCGCTGTTACGTGATTTCTGCATCTGGAACATTACGTCTTGCGTTCCAGGTTCCAGATCGTTCCAGGATAAGGTACGCAAAGACCATACTGGAACCAGGCGGGTAAACGTATCGCTGGGTAACTTGGAACAATACCTAAAAAATCCCCAAAAAAAGTATCACTCACACATTTAATAAATATAATACAAATTAATATTTATTAAAACAAAATCCTTACAGAAATTATAACTTAATCAAATAAAATTACAATTAAAATTAAATAACTTATAATATTATGAAAATTAATAACATTCAAACTAAGAAGACATTTAAATAAACATTGAATTTATATATTTTATAACATAATATTTATTATAGTACCTATTAACTGTTACTATTGCGCTAAGTAGTGAAACTCTGGGTCCATTCAGATCCTTGGGGGCAAACGGCGGAAAGAGGCTATTTAAAACCTCCAGGGGATAAGTTGGCTCGTCAACCGCGCTAATATAGCCCGCTTTGCTCAGCAGCAGCTGCTCAATAGAATGAAACTGTACCAACTCGTTTAGACACGCCTCTCTCTTGCTCTCCTCCAACAGGAGCACGTAATGCGACCTGCGGATCCGCCCCCTGGCTTTTGATTGGACGTAGGACCTGTACGACTCTGGCCAATCAAATCGCACCACTAGATGGCAGGCGGGTAGTTCGATTCCGCCTTCTAGAACTGCCGTGGAAACCAGGATGTTGCACTCTCGCGTCCGGAATCTGGTCATAACTTCTTCCTGCTTCCGCTCTTCGCTTATGGCTTCTTTCGGATTGATTTCCGGATTACTACCGGAACCGGAAGTTCCTACTGTATATAAAGGACTGAGATAAGCCAATTGCGGGTCGTAACGAGCCGCGTCTTTGAGAAGATGGTACAGGATTTTGGCTGTGGTTTTCTTATGGACGAACACAATGGCGCTGAACTGATAGGAGTCGTCACTGGAACGGTTCGGACGTGCCGGACCTTCGCGTCGATGACGTCGATTGACGTGATGAGGTGGAGCGTCGGTTGACGTCGATTGACAATTTGAGGATTTTTCAAGAATTTTTCCAGTTTCTTCAGTTGAAGTGACTGGCTGTGATGGAACTTCTTCTCTAGCGTCAATTGACGTCAATTGAGGTACTGAAGAGTCTGCCTGAGTAGCAACAGCTAATTGACACGAAGATGTATCTTCCGGAATTTTTCCTGTTTCGTCAGTTGAGGCAACAGATTCTACTGGAACTACATCTTCAGCGTCATTTATCGTCAACTGAGATGCCGAAGATTCTATCTGAGTATCAACAGCTGCGTCAATGGACGTCAATTGAGAGGTAGACGTATCTTGTGGAATTTTTCCTGTTCCGTCAGTTGACGTAGCAGGTTCTACTGGAACTTCTACTCTAGAGTCAGTTGACGTCATTTGAGAGGTACTTTGCTCTGTTGCTGGAATTTCAGGATTATCTCCATTTAGCTGAGAAACGATTGGTCCATTTGTGGAAGCAGAACTCTCTATATTGGTCAGATTTTCCGGTTCTGGAACAGATTTTGGAGCAGCGGGTGCGTAAAGTCTTAGAATTTCCAAGAGACGAACGATTTTTGGTCGAGTGAAATTGACGATTCGGTCCTGGTCCGAGTGTTTCTGGAAGAAATCTTCGCACATAACCCTGGTGAAAATGAGTAACAATGATAACAGTATTAGTACAGATAGTGGTGGTGGTAGTAGTAGCTGTAGGGATAAGAGATCTTATAGTATTAATAGTAACGGTAGTAGTAGTAGTAGAAGTAGTAACAAACAAATGAATTATCAAAAGTCAGACAATAAAAAAAAGGATAATACAACTTAACAGTAACAAATACAAACTAAACAAATTTATCAATTCTAACAGTAATATCTATTAATTTATATTTGATACGCATGTACGCATACACAAATAACTTAATTTTGGTTTGCGTCAGGAATATGGTGTAATACCGAATTATTTTACCTGATTTCAAGCATGAAAGTGACAAGGAGACACAGCAAAAGGTAATGTCTTTCATAGACGGCTCTGGTTTTCTGCTTCTCCAAATAGATGAGGTAGACTAAGGCTGCACGGTCTGCTCCCCAAATACCTGAAAAATTCAATTATAATAATAATAGTAATAATAATAACTAATAATAATACATTCAAAGCAAAATAAAAATACCAAAATTGCGAACGACATCTTTAAAATCATCCAGGACTTGCAGGGGGTCCTCCAGAGGATCTGGAATTTCCTTAACATAGTCTTCGTCTCCGTAATACTCTGCAGGATCGTATCGATGGTCCCTGAGGAACTTGTCCAGGCTTTCCGCACGCTCCAGGATCTCCAGCTCCATCTCGTGGGGATCCTTGCAGGTTTCGATCTCGCAGATCAGCTCTGTGGGCTGAATAGCGTGCCTATAGAGGACAAAACAAACGCCTTAATATACATAATTTAAAGAAAGATATAAATAAATTTAATTTATGATTCAAATGTTAAAAAAAAATTGAAATAAATTTTTACAATGAAGACAGGACCGAAGAAAAAAGAAAAGTCTAATTAAGAATAAAATACACATTTATTAGTACGGTATTATTAATATTTATTATTTTTATTGTTATTTTAATTAGACAAAACGAAATAATTCAACGAAATTTAATTGCACAGTTTAAATACATTTTCGAAAAAAAAAATAAACTTACTGCAGCGAAGATAGGACTGCATCTGTCGAGTGGACTGTGCAGTTTAAATTTTCTTCTAGTTTATGGAAAACTGCTGCAAGTTGCCAGGGTCTGCATTTTTCCCTGGTGACACTTGTCGTCAGACACAGGACATGTGCACCTGCCCCTGATGAAGCAGTCGCTCGTAGGATTTTTTCCCGCACTCCAGGATCGTCTACAGCTAAGTGACAATCGTCGAAAACCACTATGCTGATTTGGTCCATAGACAAAAGCTGCTTTTCGAGAAGAGTCCCGAAGACTGGATATGTCATTACTAACACGTGACTTTCTTCGATTTCTGCTTTCCACCTAAACTCATAGAAATGGAAATAGCAAATTAATAGGATAAATCATTTTAAAAAATCTTCTTCTAATAATAAATCTGCCAAATACGTGGACAGTGTCTTTATTATTGCTATTATTTCTCGTATAAATCATAAATATTAAAAATGAATTAATAACGTAAAAATTACATAATTTTACCTTTCAGTATCATCTCTTGGTTGATTTCGCACATTTTTGCAAAGATTTGCAACTTTTAAAACGGTGTGGTGTCTGATTTGAAGTGCCTGCTCTGTCGCTCGTTTTTTCCAGTGGGAAACGAGCACTGCACGTTTTCCACCTTGACTCAATTTGCTAAAAATATACAAATGTTATTCTTATTAAAAATAACTAATGTAATAAACAGATCTAACAAATTACATATTATATTTTCAAGAAATAAAAAAATCAGAATATTACGTGTATTATATTACCTGCAGAGTTTGATCGCATTTTCTCTAACGAGAGTCGCGGCTACAAAGTTTTTTCCAGCGTTTTTGGACAAACAGCAGACTATGTTATCGTTTTTAGCTTCTTCATACAACACAACCTGCAATAAAACTCTACAGTTTAAAAATCTGCAAGAAGTAACCATAATGGTTAAAAAACACAACCTGAAAATCTCTCGGAGTGAAGCTGTCACTGGCATAAATGTCCACTCGTTGCATCATTTTTTAAAAGTAACAACAACCCAAGCTTGTTTGAATTTTCGAAAGAAACTTGATTAAATAAATGAATGTTCAGTTCAGTGGTGCAGATCAATACGTCCCAATTTCCCGGTTTCCTATAATGTATAAACAGAAAAAAAAATTAATTATACATAAAAAGTTACTTAACGTAAAAGTCTATCTAACAAGGAAAACAGTTTAAAACTGTAAAAATTTTATTGGAAAGCAGAAATTTCATTGATTCTTATGTTGTCATCACCTGTCAAATCAAAAGAGATCAAATACATTAAATGTGAAAACAGAATATAAAATACACAAGTCAGCGCCATTAGTGAGTAAAATTCCGTGGTTGCCAGATATATTGTAATTGTAATATAAAATATAAAATACTCAAATATTTAAATGTATTAAATATGGAAGTTGGCTATTTCGTTTCAAAAATATAAAACTATGAAGTTCAATTAATTTTTTTTTATTTAAAGGTATTTATCAGTAATAAAATTTGTGAGCAAGATACTACAAAAACACATAAAGATAAATACCATTAATAAACGAGCCGAAAAGCTTCTGAAAATATAAAATAGAAATTTTTGTTTCATAATTTAATACTAAATTTACTACTTTATGGAATTAAATAAATAGAATAAACTATATCAATTAACAGAATGTTCGAGAGAAGAACCTACTGTTTAGCGCGCACCCGACGCCATTCAGAAGATAGGCAGACGCACACAGAAAAACAAACCGTTTTCCTCTTTCCACAGTCTGCTAATAATACAAAATGGTCAGTGCAACAAAATATCAAACCCTAATAATCAAGTAGATTAATTTAATACTTATTAAATACATAAAACTTTCCTCATTTAATTTACAGTCCCACACAATTCTTTTGGTTCAACCGGGACCCAAACCCGAAACCAGGACTTATTCCGACTACGAATCTGTCAACGAATGTATGGAAGGGGTCTGCAAAATCTACGAAGAGCATTTAAAACGTCTCAATCCCAATACACCGAGCATTACTTATGACATTAGTCAACTGTTCGACTTTATTGACCAAATGGCCGATCTCTCGTGCCTGGTGTAAGTAAAAACGCAGCATCTCCGTTAACTTAAACTTTACGTTTTTCCACCTGTTTTTAGATATCAGAAATCGTCAAACACGTACGCGCCATACAACAAGGAATGGATCAAGGAAAAGATTTACGTTTTGCTACGTCGCCAGGCGGGAACCTCGTAAATCAAAAATCAAAAAGAGAAGCTATCGGTTCCGTTTTTTTCCTCTATTTCTTTGGCAATTTTTTGTGTTTTCTTCATAAAAATGTTTCTGCCAGTCAGTTTATCATAAATACAATTTTTCTTATCTTTTCAGCAATAAGAAATAATTTTTGTCAGTTGAAACGATACATAAAAGTCTCTGATGAATTAAACGTACAACTAAGCTAGGCATATTGTAGACAGTGACAGCGAGACCTTCACCGTGGCGTAACATAGCGATATAACTTGTGTTAAGAAGATTCATTCGTTCGCAGCATTTTCCCTGCATCAATCGTTGTGGGACAAAGTTGGAAGTTTCATAAGCGTTTGGTATTGATAACTTGACGTTTCTGATCTGACGACAAATGTTAAAATCACGACAGTGTATTCCTAAGCTTCTCTCGTGATCGATACCATGTGTACTAAGACACATAACTTCAGGTAAGTTTTTTTACGGCCTCAGTTAATTCGAATTGTCGAGTCCCTAGATCTCGGGAGACATAAATTATGGTTGAACTCACAACTGATAAATTTGGACACTGATATCATAAGTACCATACTTCCGCGGCAAACTACTGGTAAACACTTCAGAGCGGGCAGTATAAACTAAGTTCTCATACTCGTTTTTTTGGCCTAAAGTACATATCGTGGTATTAGCGCATTAGTGAGATCCATAACCATAAAGCACTAAGTATAACCCAAGCATGAGCACGTCTGCCGTCACTATATAAAAGGTTACGTTCTGATACTTCCCTTATCATAACTAGCCACGACATGGCTTACACGTACGTTGGCTTTGTATTGCTAGCTGTAACTTGCTTCCTGAAGTTGCAAGGAGCACCAACAAACGAGAACTATGACCAGAAACTGGATCCATTCTTAGTTGGCAACCTTCTGAGTACCGACTTTGAAGACGGTATGGGAGAATGGTTTGACTTCTCGAGCGGGGATGTCAACTGGTTCATAGAAGCTTTTGACTCACCCATGGAAAGTCCAGCCCCTCAACCATCTACTGGATCGAAATACCTTCGTGTGGTTCACATGGATCCAGAATCCTCAGGAACAGCAATTTTGCGCAGTCCGACCTTTACAGCTTACCCTGGCGATGAGATTAAATTCACATTCTGGATCCGTTCCAGACACTTGCAAACCAACAACCTTGAAGTAAGATAAGACTTGTTCATAAACATGTTCGGCATTAAAAGGATTATATACAGGTATACTGGGTGAACGGTACCCGGGAAGAAAGGCTCTTATCTCTGTCTGAGTATTCCTCTCCTTCGAACTTTCAATGGCGGGTAGCAACTGCTCCAATTCCTATTTCAACTGTGCTGGATACCAAGGTAACTTGCTATGCTTAGTTTTAATATAGCTTTTGAGACAGGTGATGTTAAACTTAACACATATTTCTGTAACAGATTGTGTTCTATGGCTACTGCGGCTACAACGAAGAGGACTCGCTTGCATTAGACGACATCCGAGTCGAATCTTCTTCACATACTACGACTTCTGTGGTTCCTACCACTACTACTCCGTCAGCGACGATAGGTAATTGTTTCTAATCTGCAATCTGAATAGAGATATTATAATGATTCATGTGTGTAACAGCTCCGTGGTGCCCTCAAAACTTGGGTGGAGTGGTGTTCGCTCCATGTTTCAAAATAAACACTGGCTGTTACTGCTTTTACCGAGGGGTAAGTTGCTATAACTGGCGTTTGCCCTCTTCTAGATTATGCAATTCACTATTCCATCATTTTTTTTCTTTCCTTCCTTCACAGCGCCATAACCGCGAAGACGCCGATAACATTTGTCGCAAAAACGGAATGGCCCTTGTCAGCCTGGAAACTCGTGAAGAAGACGCCTCCGTTGATAATTTTATACGCAACAACTCAGACTACCTATCTGTTGATAATTATCATACCTCTGGGCGATACAATTCTTCTGTCGGAAGCTGGGTCTGGGGTTCTGGCGCAAAATTTAACTACACTAATTGGGGTTCATCCCAACCAAGCAGCAATGGGACATGCGTTTACTTCTTTGGACTGTCCTATCTTCCCACCTTTGGATGGGCTGTAACATCGTGCCAGAGTACCTACTACGCTTTTATATGTGAAAAGTAACTCGTTGGTTCATATAGCCCTGTAGACTATGTAATGATAATATACACCTCTGAGTGCAACTGGACATAAAAGTAATATCATTACACTTGAAACGTTTGTCTCATTATTATTATTGGCAAATCTTACTATCACTGTCTCCTTTACTACCTGGTCATCATTAGTAAACAGACCAAAAAACTCTAGTTCTAATGAAACAGTATTTCTAATGCTAGTTACGGTTAGCATTATAGATGGTTGCAAGTTTTTTTTCAATTCTGTTAGTATTATAGATCATCTAATTTTCACGTAGTACGTTCTCCTCAGCGAAACAGAACCGATACCTTAAGTATTAGAGATATAACTTTGCGCTAGACAGTACCGAAACTGAAACTGCAAGTCAACTAATGCAAGTCATGCATAGTCACGCTGCAATGCAAAATCAGACTACCTAGGTGGTGCATCACCGCCTACGTGATTATAAGGATTTTACTGATAAGCTCAACTATTAGAAGTATATTAAAGGCTTGTCTTTCAAACTGTCCTTATCATAACCATTCACAACATGGCTAACGCGTATTTTACTCTTGCAATTGCAACCGTAATTTGCTTTCTTCAGGTGCGTGGAGTGCCAGTCAGCGAGAACTACGATGATCGGCAACTGGATCCGGTCTTAGCTCGTAGTCTTCTTAGCACTGACTTTGAAGATGGCATGGGAGAATGGTTTGACTACTCGAGCGGGGATGTCAACTGGCTCTTGGAAGCTCTTGATTCGCCTCTCGAAACCCAGGCACCTCAACCAGCTACTGGGTCGAAGTACTTGCGTGTAGTTCGAAGAGAAGCAGGATCGTCCGGAACAGCAGTTTTACGCAGTCCGACCTTTACTGTGTACCCTGGTGACGAGATAACGTTTAAGTTCTGGATCCGTTCCAGACATTTGCAGACCAACAACCTTGAGGTCAGCTGATTTTTCGTTTAAATTATACTCGATAGCAAAAATTACTTTATCTGCAGGTGTACTGGCTAAACGGAGCTCGAGAGGAACGACTTCTCTCTCTGTCACAATACTCGTCTCCCTCAAACTTTGAATGGCGGACTGTTTCTGTTGAGATTCCTGTTACCGCAGCAACTAACACACAAGTAAGACTATCATTGTCCCTTTTATTATCTGCTGGTATAGTTGATCGCATAGCACTTGGTAGCTGCAAGAGTATCAGTATTCGGTGAAAATTTTAAGTAAGATAAGTTATAACTGAATTCGTTTACCTTGCAGATTTACCTGTATGGTTTTTGCGGATACAACGAAGAGGACTCCATTGCTGTAGACGACATAATAGTTGGATCTTCTTCAGAAACTACTACCACTACGCCATCGACTTCAACGGGTAACTTTCTCACTTTGGTTATGTTTATTAACAAAGTTTCCACATTCTATTTATGACACGTGTATTACAGAATCTCCGTGCCCCCGTTACTTAGGCGGGATGCCGACAGTCCCCTGCTATGAGATCAGCTCTGGTTGCTATTGCGCATATAAGGATGTAAGTTAGGAGTCCGGATTTATTTGATTATAAAGTCTTGACGCCCAAGTACAGTACTTGCATCCAGCTGATGCGGTAGAAGCTTATAAGCTACGATAATCCTATTAAGATAAATGAATTCAGTTATATCATGTTACCTAGTTACTTCAATCGCCTTCTGACGATTCAGATTAAGTTTTGAGTTTCTAACAGCTTAATTACCATCGCCTTTTGCGAGCACAGTATGTAAGAAGTTACAAGTAGAGTAATTTTTTTAATCATTTGTATTCATTATTACAAGTTTCCCTGTTTTGAGAAAGCATCCTTACTCGTTTCCTTGTTTCTAAGTTCTCTGAAATGAAAGAGGATTACTAATTTTTGTATATTTAATTCACAATAGTCCCGAAACTACTTCAACGCCAGTGACACCTGCCGCCTTTTCGGTATGAACCTCCTCAGCCTAGAAACGCAGGAGGAAGATGCTGGAGTAGCTAACGTACTTCTCACTTACGAACCTGATTCGCATTTCTTCACATCTTTGCGATACAACTCATCAGTGGGTAACTGGGTTTGGGGGTCTGGTGCCCAGTTACAGTACAGTCACTGGGATGCGACAGAACCGAACGGCAGTGGTAGTTGCATGTATCTGAACAAATTTTATGGTTTTAGATGGGCTGACGGTCCATGCGAAAACTCGTATTTCTATTTTGTTTGTGAACTTAGCTATTTGTAGTTCTTTCGACTGTAATAGTGCTACTCTAGCTTTTTCGCTGGTCATTAAAAATACACTTAATCAAGCTGACTTATGGTCATCCAAAACTAAAGTTGTTCTGAACGTGTATTCCATTACTTTCTTCAACAGCATACATGGCATCCAAAGTTTTGAGTTCAGAAAAATTAAAACAAGAATACTTATCCGGCACTGTCAGAATTAAGTTACAGTAGAACTTTGTTGTCAATCATACCATTTTTTGAAGGTTTTGTCAATTTGTAGGTAAAGATCTGTATAGCTTCATGTACTCACCAGGTTCAGAGATTAAATTTTTACAAGCAGAAATAATTTTTGTTCTTTGTTACTTGAAAGGGGATACCTGAACTTAAATAGCAATTTAGTATTAGCCTTGAAATTTCGAAACGCAACAGCAGAGTTAGATTAATCTGAGAATTAATGACGATATACGGGTATATATAGAGCTACGTGCGGCGTGCAGCGGAGCGTTTTAGAAGATGTAAGTATATCAGTCGCTGCTTGTGTACATATCTACATGTATGAGATGTGTTAAATTTTCATTCAAGAAAGATTTCACGATTTGCACGGTTTGGATCTACTGAACGGATTGAATCCGTGTTTGGCATACGTGCCTTTACACACACGTAAAGCTACCACGGTAGATGTGGAATATAGCCCCGTTGGGACCGGATGGAAGTATTGCGAAAAGTACTATACTACCAATAAGTCGGTGTAATGTATAGGATGTGTCTAGCGCAAGTAGGAGTTCTAGTTGGGATGGCAAGCTCTCGTTCTTCTCATGGACTATTGCTATTGGGCGTTTTCTTTTCGTGAAGCGTATCAGAAACGATACCTGTTACAAAATACAGAGATTATAATCTTTCATTTAACTGGTATTCAAAATATCGTAAAGTGAAGTCACCCTGCCACAGTACTGAATCAGCAGTGAGGTGGTCTGACTTTGCAAATTCGTCATTGCGTTCGTTCATCACCAGCATATTAAGGACTGGTTTTCGAACTCATCTTATCATTACTCTTCACAATATGGCTGGCGGATATCTAAGCCTTGTGTTCTTGACTGTATTTGTATTTTTAAACTGAATCTAGCACTATCGAGCGAATATTATGACGACCAGAAAGAGTATCTGCGTTCAACTTGTACACTTCTTAATACCGATTTCGAAAACGGCATGGGAGACAGGTTTGACTACTCGAACGGGGATATTAACTGGTTCATAGAAAGTTCCGATTCACCTGTGGAAAGCCCAGCACCTCAACCAGCTACTGGGGTTGTAGTACCTTCGTGTTGTACGGCGGATTCCTGGATCATCCGGAATGGCTGTTTTGCGCAGTCCGACCTTCACTGCTTATCCTGGTGACGAGATAACGTTCAAGTTCTGGATTCGCTCAAAGCATTTCCAGACCAACAACCTTGAGGTTCGATAAATATTTGATAAATAGTATTGTGCAATATAATTAGTTTATTTACAGGTATATTGGCTAAACAGAACAAGTGAAGAGCGGGTTCTGTCTCTGTCACAGTACTCCTCTCCTTCAAACTTCATATGGCGAACCGTTTCTGCTCAAATACCGATCACCGTGGTATCCAATATGGAAGTAAGACAACCTTTCTCATTTGCTTTTTGTTGGTACTTGAGTTTGGATGTAGTCTGCGCGCGATATCTGCGATTGGGTATAAATGTTAAGAATAAAGGATAATCCCTGCTACTTCAAAGGTGTGGGCTACCACAATTGCGATGCACTACCCAAGAACCCTATTGTAGCACTGTGAAGTATAACACTATATTTACACTGCAGATACGTATTCCAGTACAAATCGTGAATCAGGAATAAATCACACAGTGGAGATAGATGGCTATTCCAAAAGCTATATGCCAGTATGGCGTGCAGTGTGAATGTGACGTAAGATTGTGTCAAATGTTCTAGTTGTCCTAGAGTAATTTTAATAATATTGATGAAACAAGAAATCCTTCTTTAGATAATCTTATACGGGTTTCGCGGATATAACGAAGAGGACTCCATTGCCATAGACGATATAGTAGTTGGACCGTCGTCTAACACAACCACTGCTGTTGCTACTACATCAGCACCTTCAACAAGTAATAATTTAACCTTTGACTGTCACTTAGCTTTCAACTTCTACCAACATTTATGTTACAGAGCCTCCGTGCCCCGTTTTCTGGATGGCTTGCCTATAGCCCCTTATTACGAAATCAGCACTGGCTGCTATTGCTTTTACAAAGAGGTGAGTTAGAACTCATCTCTAGCTCTCTCATATTATTCGGCTTGAGCAAGTATCATACTGAAGATAGTTCCCATTACTCGGCTAACTTTTACAGTGTAAAAATGAGTCCTCGTATGTAGATTCTCACTTTTTTAAAATGGAAACTTGTCTAATGATATTCTCATGTGTTTTGTCTTACTAGCACCATAACTTTTCGGACGCCAGTGCTATTTGCCGCAGATACGGAATGAGCCTTGTTAGCCTGGAAACGCGGGAGGAAGACGCTGCAGTTGTTAATTTGATTCTTGGTTATGAAGTGTTAGTATTTTATCTTACATCTGGACAGTACAACTCTTCATTAGGAAGCTGGGTTTAGGCGTCTGGGAACACGTTTGAATACAGTAATTGGGATTCGTCACAACCAAGCGGTAATAACGGTTGCGTGTATCTGAATAACAATTATGGATTCAGATGGGCTGTCATGTCGTACGAAAGAGCCGATATGTGCTTTATCTGTGAGCTATAAATTCATAAAGTTTTATGTATATTCCTTGATATGAGGCCATGCGTAACAGTCTTTCGTGGTACGCACAATGCATGGCTTAACTAAACATGTACTGAAACAGTCTTCCGAAACTGAGGCACATAATTTTATACATTAACATGTAACATATAAGTGTACTGTTTCACAATTACAATGGAGAATTGCATGGTTTTCGTTAACATTTTTATGCCATACATGAACGGCAAAAAAAACCAAAAAAATTCTCAAAAATGTATGTAAAATATGCAAAAACTTCTACTCTAGTTTTAATGTTGTAAAATATACCTAAAGACGGTATTAATAAACGCTACGTGATTGGGAAGGTACCGTCTGACGTTACGTGACTTTAGTGGTGTGTTGGTTCCATCCAGGACTTTATCACAATACAGTTCAGCTTATATTTTGATATCTATACTTTCTATATCGCGACCTTATCTTATATTTTGTTTGTTTTCCAATTGTTTTCATTTCATGAGCATGTTAATTAGTCGTTTTGTTTCCAGAAAACTGTACTAAAGAATTGTCAGCACGTCAAGCGAACAGACAGCATTGTACTAAAACCTTTGAGTATGAGTAAGAATAGAGAGGCTCTTGGCTATCTTTCCTCAACAAACCACCCGGTCCCACCAAATTTTGAAAAAAAAGCCCTGAGGTGCTTCGCTCTGATTGGCTACTCTAGAGGAAACAAAATACTATCGCTTAACGTAAACAAAAAGCAGACGAAGTCAGAGACAAAGTGAAAGCGCGCCTATGGGCAAATCAAATATTTTCAGCTGACTGCATTCGTCTTTTTTTCTTCTGTTCTAAGCCTCTCCTACAAAGTGGGTGGTTGAGGGAGGAATGTGCGCCTGCTGAGGCCGGGTTGGCGGCTAAGGGCCTCTCCATTCTTATTCATACTCAAAGACTAAAACAGAATAATGTGTATGGAACAAATTCCAAATGGAGCCGCTAGTGTTAAATATTGTGAGCTGAAGTGAATATTAAATTCTTATAAGAACGTCGGAGATCCCACGCAGACTTGTTTAACATCATGGCTTATTCCGTAGCTTAAAGACTGATCAACACTTTGAACTTTACTAGTGTACTGGAAAGATTATGGTTAAACCTAACAATATCCTTAGGATGTTACAGATAAGCACGTATACCGCCAATACAAAAAGGCGGTGTCTCAGAACCACTTTGATCACTTACACATCATGGCTCAAGCATACGCAATCCTTGTATTTATTTTTGTACTCAACATTTTTGTGGTCGCTATAGTAAGAGGAAGCGAGAATTCTGACGATGAGCAGTTGGATCCGTTGTTAGTTCGTATTCTTCTTAGCACTGACTTTGAAGACGGTATGGGGGAATGGTTTGACTACTCGAGCGGGGACCTCAACTGGTACTTAGAAGCTTTTGATTCACCTCTCGAAAACCCAGCACCTCATCCTGCTAATGGATCCAAGTACCTTCGTGTGGTTCACAGGGAAGCAGGTTCAGCAGGAACTGCTATTTTACGCAGCCCAACCTTCACTGCATATCCCGGTGATGAGATAACGTTCAGGTTCTGGATTCGCTCCAGACACTTGCAGGCCAACAACCTTGAGGTTGATGATTTGGTAATTAAAGGAATACTTGAAATATTAAATCTTTGTGTACAGGTGTACTGGTTAAATGGAACACGAGAAGAGCTGCTTGTTTCTCTGTCAGAATACTCGTCAGCCTCAAACTTTGAATGGCGCAGCGTTTCTGCTCAAATTCCAACAACCACGGCAACTGATACTAAAGTAACATATTACCATACTCTTTTAATATTACCTCAATTTTTACTTTGGAAGCTTAAAGCGGTTGGAACACTAGGTATTAAGATGTGAAATTCAGTCATAAAGTAATATTCTTGGTGAGCAAATATGATGTATACATACACGAATTCTGCAATGGTAGATTATCATCTATGGTTACTGCGGCTATAACGAAGAGGACTCGATTGCAATAGACGACATAACAGTAGGATCTGCTTCAAGTGATAGTACAACTACTGTTGCTGACTCTGTTACTACTACTGCCCTACCAACCACAGCAGGTACTACGCCTTGATTGATTAATAGTGTTAATGGAACGAACACAGTCTTATTTGTTACCAAAGGTTCTTCGTGTCCCCAGTATCTTGGTGGGTTGTCCCACGCCCCCTGTTTTGACATAAGTACTGGCTGCTATTGCTTATACAAAGAGGTAAGTCTGAATGAATCACTGATGTTTTAAGTACATTTTGTCTTGATCCACCTAAATCCTGGATTCTATTACATGGGGTTCTATTACGTGGTGAATTCTATTACATGGAAGGATTAAACACTATCCTTCAGCAATATGCCCTTACAAATTCCTCCTTAAAGTAGCTTCGTGAGTCAGGCTGAATATATCTCGTAGAAAACGATTGAAGAAAACTTTTCATCCTTACATGACCAGCTCGAATATTCTCAGTTTACTGCTAGCACATAACTTAAACTTTTCCCTCGTGTTATATTGTCTTGAAGGGGACTGTGTTCCATAATTAGCAAACCCACATCGAACTGAACTCGAGAAATAGCCTTTTAGAGGTTTGTTCTTCCTGGTTTTATAAAATTTTGACAAATTTTCAAAGTATGATGTTTCACGATTTCTAATCTGCGTTTTATAATCAGTCCTACAACTCAGACGGAGCCAGTGGTATCTGCCGCAGTTACGGGATGTACTTGGTTAGCCTGGAAACACCGGAGGAAGATACTGCAGTTGTTAATCTACTTCTTGATCAGGAACTGTTTGTCCATTACCATACATCGGGGCGATACAATTCGTCAGAGCGGATCTGGAGGTGGGGCTCTGGAATGAGATTTGAATACAATCATTGGGCTTCGTCAGAACCAAACGGCAGTGGCAGTTGCATGTATCTAAGCACTGGTTATAGCTTCAGATGGGCCGATATTTCATGCCAATTAAACTTTTTCTTCTTTATTTGTGAAAAGTAGAATACACTTTTTACTTTATTTCCTCGTTTCACAAAACTGCCTTTTCTTAGGACCTGAAATAATGAAAAGTACTCTACAAATAATCTTCCTTGACGAGGGATACACTCAAAGTAGTTCGCGTGTATTGCCGAGTTTGTGTTTGAAGTTGTTCTCGGTCTAGTTACTACTTATTGCTTTAGTCCGACCATGACTACCCTTTGAAAAAATTGTCCATTGTTTATCCTAGATAACTTCTAGACGACAGACAGATGTTGTCTAGAGAATAGATGGTATATTTTGCCGTTTTCCCCTAGCTGTTCTCTAGATGTCCTCCATCTTTTCTCCATCAAGCATCTATCCTTTCTCTAGATGTTCTTCACTTTTTCTCTATTAAACATCTATCCGTTCTCTAGATATTCTCCATCTTTTCTCCACCAAAATAAAATCATACAGCTCCCCTCCGCTCAAAAAAAATTAAATATGACACCCTCGCGTGGAATCGAATTTGTGACCTGTTGAATCGAAGGCGGATCTGCTATTGATTACGCTGCATTACTCGTACTTTTTTAATGAAATAAGAATAAATAACCGTACTATCATAAGCTGGCTGTTGTCTAGAGAATAGCTAGATAACGGATGGTGGTTATCTTGATAACAACCAGCGATTCTCTAGTTAACATCTAGACAATCAATCTCTATCAGTTGTCTTGAATTTATCTAGATAACATCAGGTTGCTAGTGTCTAGTATGTATGTATGTATGTCTTGATAAAAGCTAGTTGTCGTCCACTAGTGGGCGGTTCACCAAAAAAACTGAACCGGTTCAATTCGGTTCGGCTCATGTGTTTACGTTCACGGTTCGGTTCAAGGTTCGGTTCACCCCAAAGTTACAACGGTTCGGTTCGGTTCGGTTCAACAAGTCCACGGTTCATTTTCGGTTCACGGTTCGGTTCGACGTTTACAGTATCATCTGCATTTTTAAGTGCGGTGTTTTTAAATTTAAAATTAAATAAAGGCACAACACAAAATAGTTTATTTTCCTTTCAGACGTATCCATTTCGACAAATTCAACTTTTTGTTTTACTTGTCTCTTTATTTGTTGTCCTTCTTACTTCTTTTTTTTCTTTTCGTTCATTTTCATTATTAAGTCTTATTTTTACTCCTTAGTTTCCCTGAACATGATAAGATTTTCGGTGTTTTTTACAGTTAAGCGCGCTCTTCTTGCCTGGATTAGAGCTCCGGCCACAGATAAAAGTCTTTCAACGTCTGAGGTGGTGCAAGGTATACTGACTGTTCGGTGCCAAATACTGTTCAGTAGAACTAATAGCTGCTGATTAATCGGGGTTAATGGGCAAAAGAAAGTTGTTAACGCTGGTTCGACGTTGACCAAAGTGGAAGCTTTACCACGAATCTCTGAGAAAAACATGGCAAAGTTGACCAAGGTCAAAATCGGAGGCCTTCCTGAATGACCCTCAGAATTTATTCGGAACACATTCTGCTTGAAGCCGGCTCTTAATTTCCGATAGTTCAGGAAACAAATTCCGCGGAATTTTTTCGTGAACCGTTTAATGAACCGTAAAACGGTTCATTTTTGGCTCATAAATTTTTTCGAACGGTTCGGTTCGGTTCACGGCTCACTCGTGCGTTAGACGGTTCGGTTCGGTTCAAAGTTCGTCGGTTCTTGAACCGGTTCACGGTTCGGCTCAAAAAAATGGTTCGAACCGCCCACCTCTGTTGTCGTCAAAAAACAGCTATATTTTCTATAGTGAACAACTAGGTTACTTCTATCTATCTGTTAACGTGGTTGTTATCTAGTAAAACAATGGATAATTTTTTCAAAGGGTACTTGTTCTAAATTGCAAAAAAATGCACAAAAAGTTGAATCTGTCACGTTTTCATCCTCTGTCTATCTTACTGGGACATGATAGGCCTAATGAAAGTATAAAAATTGTCTATATTAGACAATATTAGAGAGCTTAGTATAATTGTCTACATGTATATTTCGTGCTGAACAACAAACCAAATCGGTTGACGAATTCATAGAATTGTTTACCAGTAACGTTTACTTCTTACTTCCCGATTTAGCTCATTTGCCTTACGAAATAGCCCGCTATACCAGCAATAACGACAACTAATGCGACACATCCTGCAATAGTTCCAGCCAGTACTCCAGTATCAAGCTCATTTGGGGTATGTTCCTCTGGCTTACTCGGTACATCGGTGAAGAAAACAGTTGCTAAATTGGATACGAGACCTTCCTTCCCACCTTTGTCGATGGCTTTCAAGGCGAAGAAATAGGCGACTTTGGTATTTGTTGCATTGTGAAGGGAAATGGTCACTTGCTGAATTCGGCCAGATTCCAAAGGGTCAAGAGATCCACCGACAACATAATCTGACGATATTTCTGTTGCATTTTCAGCGTTGTTGAAGTCGCTCTCCACTAGATCCTTAGCGATTGCAGAATACTTGACGACGTAACTTAAAACTGGAAAACAAGACTTACTTTGGGGATAACTTTAAATTAATCGTTTAGTAATACCTGTTCCAGAATCCAGATCCTCACCAGGCGCCGTCCATTGCAAAGTAACTTTTAGTCCATCTTTAACAGCTTTTACAACTTCTAGATCTGTCACTCTCCCTGGAGGATAAGGGTTGCTGCTCGACACTTCTGTAACAATCTGCAAATAAATGTAATGGACAGAACTAGCATCGCGAGTTTCTAGTTATTAGTGGATTTATTCAACAAAGTTTGAACTAAAAGTAGGTGGTTCTAACCTTGAAGCTTCCCCCTGCATCAGATCGCGAAAAGTTCCCTGTGTAAGTTCTCGGTCTATCAGCAACAGGAACTTCACTCCCACAACAGTAGGGAGCATCTGAAATAGTTTAATCATATTCAACTTCTTGTCCAATCTAGAAAATGAGCTGAAATATACCATCATGCACTATGATGGATGATCCTATGAAACCATCGTTGATAAAAGCTGATCCTTCGTCACGAACCTGGCACTTCAGCGAGTACCTTCCAGCAGGCGTGGCCATGATAAAGTATCTCGAATATATTCCGTCATTTTTGGTGACATCCGCAACGGCTCCGTTATCAAAGAGATCGAGGATTTCTATCTGAAGGTCTGGCTTTTCGATGTAGGCCCTTGTTTCAAAAGCAAGTTATGGTCACCACAACTTTGAATAATCGAGAGTACTTAGACTGTTTGTTAAAATAAGCTAACTGTCTTACTGCACTTTAACCCCAAGTACCGCATTACTTCCTTGTCTGACTTCAGCCAGGATAACGACTGGAGTAATATTAGCATTCGGTATGTTAACACCTGAAAGTGATTTAGAATCAGCACTTGAAAACTTGTCGTCAGACACTTTCAGTTTTACCGTTGCCAACTTTGCAAGTCGTGTAAATAGGTGCTGTTGAATTTTCCCTAGCCTGGGCTTTTACGGTAACGATGAAACTATCGTTTTGGTTGTCCGAAATGTCTAGAACAAAGTGCCAAACGCCGGTCTACAAAAAAGCGCGAAAAGAAGGCTTATGTATGTAATTTTGTGCTGAGACTTTCCATTAATACCATAGCCATTCCAACTCGAATGACCGCAGTACTAGCAGGGTCATCGTATTCCAGATTTGAATACTCAGTCCCATTGGGTGCCATGAGTTTAGCCGATTTCAGGTAGGTCTTGTTCGTGTATCCAACTTGGAGAACCAAGTTTTTACCGATTGTAAAGTCAACTGAAAACGTCTCCTTGATCACTGCAGCATCCTTATATTGACCTTCGAACAACTACAGAAAATGTCGTTTACTTCTTCATAGTGCTATGTTCAATATTTGAGATTCTGATACCTTGACTATCAAATTCTCAGCTGAAACAGCTGGCTGATAAGTAAGGGATCCAACAAATGCTTGGTCGAGTCCTTGACTTGTATCATCGTCGGAAACAAAGTAACTTTTGCCATCCGTCTGATCTGCTAAATTCTCAAGATCTTCATCTGCCGCAGTACTGTAAAACGCACAAGGACATAAGTCTACGAGAACAGAGTTGTCATGGGATCGAGTGCATCAATACCCGAACGCTATGGTAACGACTCGAACTTCTGCAGTAATAAGCTGTGGCAAAACGGCATTAACGTCAGGGTAGACCGTGTTTTGACCGTCAGTGAGAAGTATAATCACACCACCGTTTCCAGTTGGTTGTAAGATCTGTACAATTAAAATAGGAATATGGGATGATTAACGCTTATAAATAACCAAAGAAATAATTTTATGCAACGTTTGTGGTGGTAGTGAAAATGTCCATCAAATCGTGTTGCTGGATTTTTTATGTACGCAATCAAATTCAAGCTTACTTCAATTGCTTTAAGTAATCCACATCCAATGCATGTTGAGTTTATTACAGAATTCGGCACTTTATCCATAAGCTGGGGACGGGTCGTGTCATTCACCACAGTCAGCGGAGCCAGCACTTGACCATCGTAACTATGTTTATGGGTTCAAGTCAATCATTTCAGACAAACATTTCGTAGTTTGATTTACCTGAACTGAATTAAGGCAAGCTGACTGCCAGTGGGTATATCGTATTTTATCCAACGTCTTGCTGATTGGTTAAGCCTGGTTATTCGATCCTAAAAGGATTCATATCAAAACAGAGTGTAATATATTGAAGTCAGATTTCTAAAAAATGTTTCTTACATAACGTGCCATGCTTCCTGAGACGTCAGCTACCAGAACAAATCGCGTTGCAGCCATCGACGCCCGCACAATAGTAAAGCTTGGATCAACGTTGGAAATGTTTCTCGGCGGATTACTAAAATCGAAAGTTTAGCAGAAATGTTGCGAAAGCGATTCATGTTAGCAGCTTGAGACATACTTATTGGCGAAGTCGGGATGCTGTGTGATAATCTTCCAAACAGTTTGACCGGAGCACATGGCGTTATGTTTGTTGGGAGCCTCGAAATTGTGCACGTTCACGTCTCCATCGTCACAGAAGTCGGTAACCTGTTTGGTGGTTTTTATAAATGAAAAGTGTGTTTCTAGAATACTGCTGATAGAAATACTGATGCAATAGAGTGGTCCGACATAAGTGAAGTTTTCGGCTTAAATGCGTCTGATAAAACATATCTGCAGTCCTTATCGTAGAGTCCCGTTTGAGGATCGATATTACATGCTCCACCATTCACAGACCTGAAAACGTTTTTAATGTTTTAGTTTGCTGGAAATTCTTACATATTAAACTGCTGTTTACTGAACGAAGAAATTGGCTCGTTTGTTGGCGCATATATTTGGTACAATTTCGTTGCGGGATCCTACCACAGTTTGCGAGCTAGGACGGTAAAACAGAGGGAACTGGCGATCTCCTGGAACCCCGTATTCATCGAAGACTCCATAGCGAAGATGGGCCCATTCGTGAACCAGTACTTTTCCTGTTCCAAAATCCAATGGCTTTGTTAGATTTTTTATAAAGTTCTTTGGGACAAAAAAAAATCATTAACGGTATAATTCTAACTCTCATCCTACATTTTTCGTAAAACAGATAACGCATTTAGCTCTAAGTTTTTCAGTTTTAAATCAAAGATAGATTTAAAAAAAAACGTATCTAACTTGGAGCAGAGCAATTTAATTAATTAAGTGTTAAATGACGTGCAATGCTTACCGGGAGGACCGTATCTTGCAGAATTTGCTGAGGTATTCAAAGAAGCAATATACTCGGGTGTGAAATGAATGTACTCCCCTGGCTGACGGCAACCTTTCGCCTGCACTGTGTACGGTGTATCGCCATAGGCCAAATTAGCCGGGGCAATACGAACATCAGCATCCTGTGTTTCGTTGTCATCAAATGTTAAGTTCCATCGTTTTGTAGTAACCGTGACTATGATACGTACGTTATAAGATTCCCAAGTACTCGTCTGTGCAGGAATCTTGGTCCAAGATTCAGGCAGGAGAATCGTCACCTTCTGGAAATACGCTCTACTACGGGTAGCCTGGTACAGAACTGGGGAAGCGGCTCGAAAAATTCTCTTCAAATATCTTTGTATCAAGTAAAGTTAACATTAATTCAAGTTCGTGGTACCTTAATATTATCAACAACTGTCTGGGCATTAGATGTCGGGACGTCGGGTGAAATTGCTACGACAATGTCACGGTAGCCATTGTTCTCTAAGGTGGTCCTGTGAGCAGCAGACGAACACACTAACGCCCCAACGAGGAGGATACTCGATAGGCAATGCATGGTTGCCACAGTTGAACTGAACTGAGTAGAACAAACTAGGATACTTTTGTTGTCTAGAGGATTCTTAAGCCTCCATCGTTATCTTGATATTTTTGGCCTTAACGCAATAAATTTAGCCGAGTGATAAGTGCTACACTTCTAGTTAAAGATGACGATACCATGCAGGATCCGCATAGTAAAACTTTTTCTTGTTCTCTTAGGGGTATACACTTACAATCCAATGTGAGATTTAAATTGCTACTGAAGTATATTGCTTTATTACTGATGCATGTGTGTAAACATATCACAATGTACCGCATGTGTAACATAGGTAACGATCGTTTAAGGACTATCTATACTTTGCAATAGATCGAGCGACAAAATATCGTGTCATTCCTCCCAGTAACATAATTTCAATATTTTCTTGATAAATATGAATAAATGTGGATTACAGTGCAACTTCCAAAGAAACTTGCTCAGTTTGGATTAAAAGTCCTTGATATCTTTATCCCTATAAGCTTCATACAATTCTTCACTGAAAAACGACTTATGACGTGCATTACTTGGAAAGCTAAAAGTATCTGTACAGGTTCATAGGATTAGAATGTTTTCCGAAAACACTACAACTTTACTTATAGAAAAATGTAGTTTATCGGTCACCTGACCTCATAAAATAAATTTTAAGATAAAACTGGCATGCAGAGCAGAAAAGCGAGCAAAGACGCCTCATCTTTGGTTTCTTTCCAGCAAACGATGACTAGGAAATACGCAATTTTTTAATTAATTATGTAGAGGTCTTGAGAGTAACCAGCAAATAACATTCGCCATGGTTTGAAAATCAAGATTATTCAAAACTAGTTCAGCTCTACTAAGTCAACTAGCAAAATCCATTATTCTAGGTAAGCTTTTGGATACACACGTATAGTTTTACAGCATCTACAGCAAATAACTCATCTTGTTCGGTGGCCTGTTCGAAATGTAGTGAAATGTTTTTACGTAATTATGAACCAAACTGTAACTAGTAACCATGTTTCACAATTAATTCCTTTTATTAAATAATAATTAGAAGCGGCTCTATCAGTTCCGCGTTACTTTGCAGCCACGTCCTCCAAGTTCTAGTTAAAGCCGCGGTTCTGGCAGAACCGCGGTAGACCGGCCCGGTAGACGGACTGATTCAAGTTGACTTACCCAAACGAGGTTCTAGTTCAAGCTGTTTAGACGTGCGATGCACTGTCCTATACTCGAAAAATGCTTATACTCTACGTTATTAAAATGGTTCACAATTAATTTATTATTTCTTTAATAAATTTATTATGAAACTACTACTCGACATCAGTAATAATGCATTAACAATGATACGTAAACCAAATAACTATGAGGGTAAATACTGGAAAATTAAGGTTGACGTGTGGAACACGCAATAATTCAAGTGAACGATAAAAGTCGAGTGTCGATTACAACATTAAAACCCACTTGCACTTTGACATCTTGACAAGAATGACAGGTTACAGTGCACGTTTGATATAATTAAACATCGATTCCTATACATGCACTTGTCAGTTAGTAACGCGAAACCGTGATATCGAGATAAGACCGAAAGGGGCGAACGGACAAGTCAAGATCGAGAGTACATATAAGGACGAAGGCGGTGTAGCTTCTTTGTCCAGCATAAAAAATGACCGCTTTAAAGCGCATTTACGGTATCTTCCTCGCTACAACATTGATGTATTCGTGTGTGGCTCACAGGGCAACTTTAAAGAACAATGGCAATATGATTTTGAAATATGATATTGTAGTAGCTATTTCTCCTGATGCTCCAAAGGACAAGGCTGAAATTATTCTTGATAATATAAAGGTATTCAGATGACTTTTCCTAGAAGCCTACGTAATATTACAGTAGTTAAGACATCTCAATGCATCCAAGTTTTAGTAGTACAATATCAGCGAACAAAATTTAACAGACATTGTTCAGGAAGGCTTCTCTGGCTCTCTACCGCGCTACCCGCAGTAGAGCATATTTCAAGAATGTGACCATTCTCCTGCCAGAATCTTGGACAAACATCCCTGCATAGACCAGCGCTTGGGAGTCTTATAATGTAAGTCCTGTAAGGCCTAACGGCCCATTTGCAGCAACTATTCTTACCTACTTGACTAATTTCAGGATGCCGAGATTCGCATCGCCCCTGCAAATTTAGCGTATGGAGATACACCGTGTACATTGCAGACGAAAGGATGTGGCCTGCCAGGAGAATATATTCATTTCACTCCGGGCTATATCGCTAGTTTGAATTCTTCCGAAAATTTTATTAGATATGACCCTCCAGGTATCACATTTTGTAATATTTTTTTTTTTATTTTCTAACAACTTAAAGGGGGAACATTTACAAGTTGTGGTTTATCTGTCCTATCATATAGTTTTGGTTATTAAAGGGATGCCGATATGTTATCTACAGAGAACAAAAAAAAGCTATTTGTTTGACTTGCACAAGTTTACGTTTTTTGTTATCAACATATTTCAAGGAAGAGTTGACGTAAAATTTAATGGAAACAGGAAAAGTTCTGGTTCACGAATGGTCTCACCTTCGCTACGGAGTATTCGATGAATACGGCATTCCAGGAGATCGTACATTCCCCTTGTTCTACCGGCCCACCTTGCAAACTGTCGTGGGGCCTGCCAACGAAATTGTTCCGAATATATGCTCGAACACGCGAGCCAATTTTTCTACCCAGTAATGGCCCTACTACATTAATTATCAAGTCTTCAAAAGAGGAGATCTCCAGGTCGAAACCCTCGATCTTTATGATAACGGTGCCGTTGCGGATGTAACGAAAAACGACGGTGTGTATTCGAGGTACTTTATCACAGCCACATCAACGCGAAGATACTCGGTCAAGTGTCAAATCTGGGTCGAAGGTTCAGCTTTTATCAACGATGGATTCGTAGCCTCATCGATTCTCGTTCACGACAGTATTTTTCTAGTATATCTCACACTATAAGTTAAATATGATTTAAATGAATTCCAGACTCCGCGTATTGTTGTGGAAGCGAAGTTCCTGTAGCTGATGGACCAAAAACGTTTACCGAGAACTTTTCTCGATCTGAGGGCAGGTGGAAGTTTCAAGGTAAATTTTTCTCCTGGAATTTTTTGGGCATGAATAATATGGGGCGAAAAAAATGGTTCCCACCTTTTTCGCCCCAGCATTTTCGCCCCACTTTTTTTTGAGTTGGGGCGAAATGTAGTTGGGGTGAAAAGGGTGGGGCGAATTGCGAAATGGGGCGAATCTTCCCTAAACCATTCTGTCTTTATCTCTAAATCTGTTGTCCCAAATTTCAGTCAACACGGCGTGACATTTGGAGTTCAATAAAACGTATATTTTCTTTCAGACTAAATTGATACAGACAAGGCAAACTGAATAAAGAGAAAACGAAAACTGCGGAAATTACTATTACTGCCTGACTAATGACTAATAGCTATTTACGGGTAAAGAAAGTTCTCCAACGTTTGTTCAACGTTCACCAAGGTCGAACTTGGTGACCTTCCGGATTTATCCGGAACATCTGTTATTGTAAGGTTCTCTTTATTGTATTAGAATAGTGTTGGACTAATCCTAGTGATTGATTACGCCAGGTTGATAAAGCAGCCTCTGATAGCAATCCTTATCCTCCAAGGGGAGTCATAGATTTAAGAATCATAAATATGACGAAAGATGGACTGAAAGTTAATTTGTAGTGGACACCACCAGGTGAAGACCTTGATCTGGGCACAGGTACGTAAACAAGCAGTACTCCATCATGTTCCACATAAACAAGATACGATTCATTGCAGCCGCCAGTTATAGTATCAAGTATTCGGACTGATGCGAAGGATCTACTAGAAAACGCTTTTAGTGCAGCTAGTAATGCAACGGAGATAAAACTAGATGACGTCGTTGACGGATCTCTGGAACCTTTAGAAGAGGGTCAGGTTCAGGAAGTGACCATTTCGTTCCAGAACGTAACATCCGACTTGGATATCACATACTTTTTAGCTCTGAGAGCCATCGACAAAGGTGGCAAAGAAAGTCTGGTATCGAACATAGCATCTGTTTTTATCGCGCGTACGCCCGATGAGCCACAGAGGCTAGGAAGTGGCGCCTTTGCTGGACTTGAGTTTGGATCTGCTGCCGCAGTGGTTCTTGTAGCTGGTGTAGTGGGTATTTCTATGCAGAGCAAAAAGAAAGCTACGTTGAAGATTAACAATAGTGTATAAGGATGACTTTTGTATTTAACCGAATTGTATTATGAGAGTGTTACGAAGGAATAGATTTTTATCCTCGTCGCCAAATTTTTTGTGAGGGACGAATGAACGAAGTTTGGTTTTGGATGATGTTATTATTATTTATTAAGAAGTTTTGGAATGTAATTTACTAGAGGGCATCTAGATCAGAGCTAACTGAATATGGAACAATGAGTACTTATATAAGAAAGATTGAAGGTCAATGAGAGGTGTAGGTTATACAGGGACTTCTAGGGACAAGGAATTAACAATAACTAAACACTATTATTTACATGGTATGTAACACAAAGTATATTAGCAATAGAAACTTTTTTGTAATTTGGAAAGAAATAAAAAAGGAAACGTTTCGTAGCAGGAAAATAGTTCGAACAGTATTTGTAGTTGACGAAGATCTCGGTGTGCGCGATAAACGAGCGAGATGCTATAAGCAGAAACCACAAAAGTAAGCTTTCCAAATTATATAAAATAAGGTTTAAATTTTTCGAAATCAAAGTTTTCCATATTGTTGTCTGTATCACTGAATAGTGTAGACCTTAAAAATGTAGACGAATATCTCCGAGAAGTTGCACAATCAGCATATCAACTTCATCATTGGACAGATGACTCTCAAAAATTGTCTTATCACACCTAAGTCATGACAAACATGACGTTTCGTTTTCTCTTGCCTGTATAAAACGCTTACATTCCAGTGTCAGTCCTGAAACAGCCCTAGTAAGAAACCTTAGAAAATGTCGAAATTATTTTTTTCGTTGGCAATTCTTGCTCTCGCTTTAATAGTAGAGCTCCAAGGAGCACCTGCAGTTGAAAATCAGACTGATCCTCAAGTGGACCCTCTCTTAGTTCGCACTTTACTTGACACTGATTTTGAAAATGGTATGGGAGTTTGGTTCGATTCCTCAAGTGGCGAAGTAAGTTGGTTAGTCGAAACTGTTGACTCCCTTCTCGAAAGTTCTCCAGCACCTCAACCATCAGAAGGGTCTAAATACCTTCGTGCAGTTCGGCGGACTTTAGGATCGTCAGGTATGGCAGTGCTACGTAGTCCTGTTTTCACGGCTTCTCCTGGAGATTCGATCGCTTTCAAGTTTTGGATCCGTTCTGAACGTCTACAAACTAACAGTCTAGAGGTATGAATCCCTTGCTAAACGTTCTTGATAGATTTTATCAAGTGATTCTCAATGAAAGGTGTACTGGCTGAATGGAACGAGGGAAGTGCGACTCCTCTCATTAAATGAATATTCATCCCCTGCTAACTTCGACTGGCGCACTGTTTCAGTTCAGTTGCCTGTACCTACTTCAGCTGATACAAGAGTAGGATCAACAACATACTGATAGTCAGGATCTTGTTAATAAACATACTTAATGCTAGATCATTTTCTATGGATACTGTGGCTACAACGAAGGCGATGCCATCGCAATCGATGAAATACAAGTTGGTTCGCACGATTCTACGACGACAACTTCAACAACAATAACTACTACACCTTTGACTACAACTACAGTAGCCGTATCTACAACAGGTATTTCAAGTGTTATATTTGGCCACAATTCTACCTTACAAATTTATTTTTTGCACAGCCGCCCCTCCACTTTGTCCGGTTAACCTAGAATCGGAAGCTCCGTGTTACAAAACTTCTACTGGATGTTACTGCTACCACCAACGGGTAACTTCAGAATACATTTCAATCAGTACAGTTTGAGGCTCCTAATCTTCTTAAGTTATGCTTACTAATAAAAATGTGTATTGCGGTCATGAAAGAATTTCATTCCAGTCGTCAGGTAGATTAATTTATAGATAAGATTATTTATTAATTTATAGATTATTTATATCCTTGAGTACTTCCAGTCTTGCTTGCATGGTTAATTGACTGTTTATCGCAAAGAATTTGGAAATTTTATTCATTTCTGGAATTCATTTCTGGAATATAATTTACAATTTATAATAACATGCAAACATTTTTCTTTAGGTCAAGACTTGGTATGAAGCGGATACCTTCTGTCGCAGAAACCAGATGAAGTTAGTAAGTCTGGAGAGTGCTGAAGAACAGGACGCAGTTGTAAACATTATTCGTGAGAAGGACGATGTTGCAGATACGTACTACTTCACGTCTGGAACGTATAGTACATCGTTGACGAAATGGGTGTGGGCATCGGGAGTTGCATTCAACTACACCAACTGGGATGTTTCACAACCTAGTGGTAATGGTGACTGTGTCTACCTCAAGATGAATGCCGATTACAAATGGGGTGACTTGTCTTCTACAATACCTATACGTTTCATCTGTGAGCAGTAGTTAAAAGGATTGCAACAATGAAGGAACAAATGAGAATAAACTGACAAGCAATGAAAAAAGAAATTATAAATGTACAGTCTAAAAAGTGACTCGAATTATTGTAACAAGACTGAAAGACCGACTTATGAATAACTAAAAACTAAATGAAGAAGTGTAATACACTAGGAGTGAAACGTATATGCTTCTATACGCTCACAAAGTGCACTTTGCTTGATGCTAAAATAATAACTATACTTCATCTACATGCAAGAGGAATGTACGTATAGACTATTCCAATGTGGGATGTGCGAAATCTCACTGACTTGTATAGTTTATAGCGAAAACATACATTTAGATTTCACGGAGCCCTCTTTCAGAATGACGCTAAGTAAAACAAGACATAGCATCATTCCTAGGCGCTATTATTTTCATTCGGTGTAGCCTTCTTTTTCTTCTTCTTGTTCTTCAGAAAATAGCCCGCTGTCCCAGCAATGAGAATCACTGCAACGATACATCCAATAACAATCCCAGCGATAGCACCTCCACTAAGCCCCTCTGGTTCATTAGGTACATCCGCAATGAAAACAGAGGCCATATTGGATACCAGGCTTTGTTTTCCTCCCTTGTCAAAGGCTCTTAGAGCAAAGAAGTATGTAACATCCGAATAGCTTGTCGTGTTCTGAAGGGAAATAGTCACTTCCTGGATGTGACCCGCTTCTATAGGTTCCAGGGATCCTTCGACGATATCATCGGATGTTATCTCAGTTGCGTTGACCGCTGTACTAAATGCGCTCTCTTGAAGATCCTTCGCATCAGTAGAATACTTTAAACTGTACCTAGAAGCTGTAGAGCTACGTGTTACATCGTCAAAGCTTTTCTGAATGCCACTGATATATGTACCTGTGCCAAAATCAAGGTCATCACCAGGGGCTGTCCACTGCAAAGTGACTTTCAGCCCATCCTTGGCCATATTTAAAACCCTCAGACCGATTACTCGTCCTGGAGGATATGGATTCGTACTGGGTAAGGCTTTATCAACCTGGTGTATACAGTGACAGTATTAGCACAAGATTATTCTTACATTACAGCAGTGATGTAATCTACTAAAGATGAAGACTACGACAGAAATTACCTTGAATCCTCCACCTGCATCAGACCGAGAAAAATTGCCGGTGACAGTTTTGGGTCCATCGGGTACAGAAACTTCGCTACCACAGCAATACGTGGAGTCTGAAAAATTGTCCAGTCGTCTAAGTATTTCAGAAGATCATTAATGTCTAACTGGATCAGTACCGTCGTGTACGAGAATAGACGAAGCTATGAAACCGTCATTGATGAAAGCTGAACCCTCGTCCCAGACTTGACACTTGACGGAGTATCTCCCCGATGATGTGGCTGTGATAAAGTACCTCGAGTAGATACCGTCATGTTTCGTTACATCTGCTACAGCCCCGTTATCAAAGAGGTCTAGGATCTCAACTTTAAGATCGGGTTTCTCGATATAAGCCCTGCAATTCAAATTACAGACATAGATGTAACTCTTAGTCTAGGATCTTCGGTAATAGTTTCAAGAACAAGACTTCACAACTGATTATATCAATGAATGAATAAAAGTAGTTCTTACTGTACTCTTGCTCCCAGCACGGCATTGTTTCCTTGCTTCACTTCGGCCTGGATAATAACTGGCGTAATACTAGCATCCGGGATATTGGCACCTGAAAGGATTTTTTTTCTAACCAAGCCACTCGAAGTTAAGCATGGAAAGTCTTTTACCATTGGCAACCTTGCAAGTCGTGTAGATGGGCGCTGTTGAGTTGTCTTTGGTCTGCGATTTCACAGTAACAAAGAAATTGTCGTTCTTGTTGTCAGTGATATCCAAAACAAAACTCCACACTCCGGTCTGATACAAAAACCATAGTAAAAACCTGTTCTTCAAATGCAATGAATATGAACAAACCATTGCCATGTCTATTTTGATGAACGCCGCACTGGCAACATCGTCGTACACCAAGTTCGAATACTGTGTCCCGTTTGGAGCAATGAGTTTAGCCGACTTCAAGTAAGTCTTCTGAGTGTAGTCCACTTGGAAAACCAGATTTTTCCCTATAGTGAAATCCACCGAAAAGACCTCGTTGATCACCCCGGCTTTGTTGTATTGACCTTCAAACAGCTTCAGAAAAAAGCCTCGTTTTCATGTTCTTCTTCGGATAAATCAGTTTGAGTTTCATTTACCTTGACCACCAAATTTTCAGCCGAAACCGCCGGTTGATACGTCAGTGACCCGACGAAGGCTTGGTTGAGACCTTGGCTTGTATCATCGTCGGAAACGAAGTAGCTTTTACCATCCGTCTGCTCTGCCAGATTCTCGATATCTCCATCAGCTTGTGGTCTAGAAAAGAAATTGGACATGCCTTTGCTCAAAATACAGTAGAAATTGCGGAACTCGTCTTCCAGTTCTGTTCTTTGCTATAACTTAGTTTGCATAACTTACTGTACTCTAATTTTCTTGCTCTGTACTGTATATGCAAAAAGAGAAAACTGAATTACCCAAACGCAATCGTTACGACTCGGATTCCTGCGGCAATAAGACCGGGTAACGCGTCTCCTATGTCAGAGAAACCAGGCGAGTTTTCACCGTCGGTCAACAGAATGATCACTCCGCCGTTTCCAGTGGGCTTTAGCATCTTACAAAGTACAAAAAGAAAGCGATTTAAGAAACTTGTTTTTCTAAACTCCTTGTTTCTAGGAAACAGCCCAAACTATCTTATACTTTCTTTACAGCAATTGTACAGGCAAGAAAAAGGTACTGAACTAGTTAGCTGAGGTAAAAGTAACCATACTTCTGTTGCGGTTGTAAGTCCACATCCAATGCAGGTCGCCGAAATAGTCGAACTTGGTACCTTGTCCATGAGCTGAGTACGAGTAGTATCGGTCACAACAGTGAGAGGAGCCAATACAGTGGCAGCGTTACTAAATATAAAATTGTTCAAGTATTCGAGCTATGATCGAGTGTTGGTTACCTGAACTGAATCAGTCCTAGCTGACTTCCAGTGGGAACGTCATACTTGATCCAGCGCTTTGCCGACTGGTTAAGTCTTCCTATACGATTCTGCAATATTATAAAATGTCTTTAACAGAACATTCTAGAGGAACTGTAAGTCAGTCATGAGGAACTCTGATAATAGCGGTAAAGAATTTATTGTAGTGGTTCACTTACGAAATTAACCATGCTTCCAGATACATCAGCCACCAAGACAAACCGCGTGCCTTCCATCGACGCCCGTACTATTTTAAATTCAGGTTCAACGTTTGTGATATCATTTGGAGGGTTCCTAGATTTAAGACGGTCGTATAATAAATTATGCAAAATATCTGTTGGCAGGAACTTGAGACTTACTGGTTAACAAAATCAGGATGCTGAGTGATAACTTTCCAGACGCTTTGTCCAGAACACAAGGCATTGTGTTTGTTGGGAGCCTCGAAGTTATGGACGTTAATCTCTCCGTCGTCACAAAAGTCTGTAATCTGTTGTATAAATGTCACTTAGACAAGATAAGCATTGTAAGGAATATCTAGGAATACAGTAGAAACACCATGATCGGACATCATAGAAGTCTGTGGTTTGAACGCTTCTGAAAAGATGTATCTACAATCTTTGTCGTATAGCCCTGTCTGAGGATCGATGTTACAGCCTCCACCGTTGACTGTCCTAAAAATCAAACATTAATCCAAGCATTAGTGCAAATTTCTTATGATGCGAACTGAGAACATACTGGGTAAAGAAGTTAGCTCTGGTATTTGCGCAGATGTTTGGGACAATTTCATTAGACGTTCCCACGACAGATTGTAGGCTGGGACGGTAGAATAGGGGAAATGCGCCATCTCCTGGAATTCCGTATTCATCGAAGACTCCATAGCGAAGATGGGCCCATTCGTGAACCAACACTTTTCCTGTTTTCGTTACAGTAGTTGTTACAATAGTTTGCTTAGCTAAACTAACTAAGATAACGTAGACCTAACGGCAAGGCAAACAAAGATTTTTACATAGCAGCAGATAAACCGCGACATTATTTTTGAACCAAGAAAATGTGATAAAGCGGACAAGACTTTACATCTGAACGGAATTCTGACCAAGCATTCTGCACACATGTTAAAGTACCTGGAGGACCGTATCTGGCGTCATTTTCCGAAGTATTAAGACTAGCAATATACTCTGGACTGAAATGGATGTATTCCCCAGCCATGCCACAACCTCTCGTCTGCAATGTATACGGTGTATCTCCATAGGCCAAATTTGCAGGGGCAACGCGAATCTCGGCATCCTTTAGGATTATGATGAAATGGAATTCTGTTTGAGTAAAACTAGGGTCTCACTACTTACGTTATAAGATTCCAAGCACTGTTCTGAGCGGGAATGTCGGTCCAAGATTCTGGTAGGAGAATGGTAACATTCTTGAAATATGCTCTACTACGGGTAGCGCGGTACAGAACTGGTGAAGCTTCTCTGAACAGTTTCTGTCATATTGGATTAATCAATACTGCTTTATCACCAGGTGATCATTATAAGACCAGCTTTTAGCAAGAACTTAAAGATTTCACTTTAAGTTTAAGTTCACAAAACTAGATTAAAACTATCAATAACCCGAGATAGCTACAAATGAAGGCTATATGTTTAAAATGAATTACCTTGATATTCTCTACTATGATTTGAGCTTTAGCCTTTTGGGCGTCCGGAGAAATTGCTACTACAATATCGGAATAACCATTGTTCCTTAAAGTGGCCCTGTGAGCGGTGGACGGGTACACCAATACTCCAACCAAAACGATGCTTAGAAAACACTTTAAAGCAGTCATTCTTGATACTGAATAGAGAAGCTAGGGGCTTTTAGTCTTATAAGACCCGTGATAGAGTGGGTTCAGTATTTCAGTATTTCAGGCTTTCCTGTCTTATCTTTGAACTTTCTCAAGGTAATGGATTTGATAGACCGATACTCTGTGCCGAATTTCATGCGATGATGTCAACACTTCAATATGTTTAGGCGTGTAGTAATGAAACCGAGTTTCTTATCGCGTGTCACACGGTATTTGACATTTAACAGGTACTTTGAAAGGTCAATTTCCGCTTGACTTTAATCCCCCATTATCGTTGTAGGTGCTACAGACCTTTGTTAACTGTTTCATTAGCAACTTTGCACAAGTTAAGAAAATAGCAGCATGCCACTGTAAATATAGCGTTACAAATATTAATGCTTAAAAACTTGAGATTTTCGTCTGCTTCAGTTCATGTATTATGGAGAATATTCACTTTCATCCCAAATTTGAACTACAAACAATGGTCTTTATACACATCCAAGGGGTCCGCAACTGTCGATAATCTTCGTACACCCCGGCGATAATCTCCAATAATCTTAATAATCTCTAATCAATCTTTGACAAATCTTTGATGATCTTTAATGATCTTTGTAAATTAATAAAGGAAAATACTAATTTCAGGGATATTGCAATATTCTTTCAAAGAGTTCTGAATAATCTTCATCATCTAGGATAAAAAAATATATTTTGTAATTTAAATTTTGTTGCGGCGGCCATGTTTAAAGAAAAGCGGTGAAGGGAAATGCCGTTTTTGTTCTGCTTACGCAAGGTATACCAAGTGCAATGTTTCCACTTTTCAATTTTCCCTTTCCCCCCTCTTCCCTTATCTTTCCCCTTTTCCCCCTCCGTGCTAGAATGTACAGGGTCTAGATTCCCCCCCCCTCTTTACTCTCTTCTCTTCTTCTTCCCTTTTCAGTCCTCATTTCCCCCCTTTTTTAGGGAATTTCCCTGAAAAAGTGGAACCACTGACCAAGTGGCTGCAGCTGCAGCTGCGACTTCGGTCGTTTGAAGAGACATACACCATACCATACCGCAACATTTTCTGCCCCTGCTCACGCTTCCTTCCCATTTAAGAAATCTTGATTATAGCCCAGTTTTTCCCATACAATTTACTTATCTTTCTTTATATTGTATCAATAATGTTGAAATGTAGTTCTGAGCGTTCTACATGCATTAAAGCTGTATGACTATTTCTTTGTAAAGTATTACCCGTGCTACAAGAGTTCCAGCAATGGAGGGACAAAAGAAACCAATTCTACTGAAACTATAGATGCAAAAATTAGAACAGTGCGGAAATTTCCCGCGCAAGAACACGTTAGGTCAAGCAACCCTGAGGCAACGCTTACAGAGGCGCAAACCTGGGAACTATTCATATAGAATTTACTGGAAACGCGAAAACGTAAGCCGTATATTTATTTTACGAATAATTAAAGCAGAATTCGTATGAGCGGTTGTCATACTAGATAATGCCGAAGTTCTTTCAAACGCCACCTTACCCGACCTAAACGAAAGTGTTCCTCATATCTCAAGAATCTTTGAATAATCCCCATAATCTGTAACAATCTTTGGCAATCTTCAATAATCTTTAATAATCTCTAAAGATTATAATCTTCGTACACCCTTTTCGGGAGTTGCGGACACCTTGTACACATCCAACCTAAGTTACTTGAACTGAATCAGTTCTAGACGAATTTTATTCACTAGGTATTTTATCCCTGATCCAGGCTCGTGCCACTTTATTGAACTTCAGAATGCGACCCTGAATGAACTTTTACGATAACTCTGTTTCTTCAAGGTGCAAAGAGATGTTCTTACGAAAGACGACACGTTCAAGAAACATCCACCGCTAAAGCGAAACAAGCTACAGGCATAAAAACTTGTACCATCTTAAAACTAGGAACAAACGCTGGTATATTAATCGTGTTGCTAGCTAAAGTTTGGAGTGAAAATGTATTGTAATACTTGTTGGCGAAGTCCGGGTGTTTGCTTACAATTACTCACAAACTGTGTGACTGGCATAAATCGTTGTGTTTATTGGGGGCCTCGTTGTTTTATGCTTCTCGTTTTCGGTATTGTTACAGAAACCTATAACCTTGAGTGATACATAACAGTAGTACAGCCATGAGCAAAAAAAAAGTATCCGCCCAGACTAAATAAAGTTGCTGTAAAATCAATTTATCTATTACTTTAGCGATCGAATTGATAACAAGAGTGAAAATTGAGTTGATTTTAACCCCTTTGACCTCTATTTGATCGCCATGGTAGTATTCAAGTGTATTTAAAACCGATATTTTTTTATCCAGGTCGATACTTTTTTTTAATCATGGCTGTACAATTAAAGTTAACTGTAATATTCAGCTTACTGTATCGATCCTAGGTACTGCCATTAGTGGAGACGAATGCCGGAATGAGCTGTGGAAACTGAATCTATAGCCAGCATCGTATCCCGGTAGAAAAATCAGGACATGTCCAGGACTCTGAAAGACACCCTGGATATGTCCTAACTCTACACAGAATGTCAGGGCCTCCGCAGAGCTCTGAACGTCCTGAACTTGGCCCATTTTCAGTACACTATCGAGGTCCTTACAAAATCCTGAAAGTTTGTGTGTGACAGGGTTTATACAGTGCCCTGAACCAGGCACTTACAGCAACCTGGACAATGTCCTTACAATATCCTGAATAGATTCTTCAAAAGGTCCTTACAGTGCCCTGAATTGGGTCTTGCAGTACCCTGAATGGGTCCTTACGATATTCTGAACGAGTCCTTATGATACCCTGAACGGGTCCTTATGTTACCCTGAAAGGGTTCCTTCTGATACCCTGAACTGAGTCCTTAGAGTATCCGGAATAAATAAGTCTACGTGCTTTATATGGTTTAAAACTGAATCAAAAGATGCTACGTAGCAATCTGAATGAGTTTTGCATAGCCGACAAATCGATTCGAGTGTTTGCACGCACATTTGGGACGATCTCGCCTGACAGACTGGGTCAATAGAACAGTTGATGCCTCACATCTCCAGAGAATCCATGTTCCTCGAACACTCCGTAACGGAGATTAGCCCATTGTTGAACCATAACGTTACCTACAAACCATTACGTCTCCTAATCTTACAACAAATATTGGTTAACAGTATAATTAAGACCTGTATGGCTGAAACTGATTTCACTTTTTGCAGTATTGAGCCTCAGAATGTACTGGGGAGTGAGATGTACGAACCAGGTTCTCCGCAACCTCTGGTATGAAGGGTATAAGGTCTGTCGCCGAAAACGGCATTTGCCGGAGCTATGATAACCTCTGCTTCCTTTTAGTAATCTCTGTAGTTGGCACTATATCATCAGAATCTAATGAAGTAGTAGCTCGAATACTTGCCAAGTACTTACCTCAGCATCCGTGTCATCCAAGACTGTGGTAAGAAAACTGTAATGCTCCTGAAGAGCGCTATACGACCAGTAGCAGCGTATATATGACTGTAACATCAAGGAAGAGAACTTTACTAAGAATCTGGATTGAAAATCATGTATACAAGTTAATGTTCAACCTAAATGTTGTTGACAGTAGTTTGGTCTTCGTAGACATCAGGGGAAATTGCAACAATCAAGTTTTCATGGCCGTGTCTCTCTATACTCGCTTTATAAGCTTATGTCAAACCATGAATTAGTGTAGTAGTAGCTATAAATAGCAATTGAAAGTTCATGATGTAATAGAATCTTTTAGTTGCGAGTTAGCAAAAGTAGTTTTATAGTACGGCTATATGCGAAATTTCTGGGTTTCTGTTCTCGTCAACTGAAAACTATAATAATGGCGACTATTCTGAGAGGTATGTCGTTTGCTTATCTTGTTTTTTTTTTCGAAAGATACGAACTCGGATATATTTATTCTGCTAACTAAGTCGTAACATGATCAATAAGTAGTTTGCAACTCGACTGAATATGTAAGTAACGTGTTTTCTTGCAGTGGAACCGACAAATTTGTTCAATAAGCACTGAAACAATTGTAATTTATAATATGTTGTCAACAAAATGGAAAAAAATCTGTACACTCTCTGTGTGCTACTTCACAATTTAACCATGATTTCTTAAAAATTTCAGTCATTTTATTGTATTTGACCACTGTGTTTGAGTTTGAGTTGCCCCGCACCGGCACGTCTTGCTCCCCTGCTCTTATCAGCTGTTTGTTATTATCTTCTAAAAAAACAAAACTCGTTTTCAGTAAAGATTTAAAAGTCTTTTGTGCTCAAGACACTAACTGCAAACAAATATCAGCATGTAATAACTAAGAAATACATACTAATTAGTTAGGAATCAACAGTAAAATGAGCAAGTCTACTCTGATTGGTTAAACCGGGCTGCTTACAAATTATTGCCATCTAGCGGTCAAATTTTGAACTACATGCACGTGAAGAAGTCTAGAAAACTTCTATTTTACACTTTTTTAGTGATTTTATTTTCTTTTTGATCATGAATACATATTTATTGCTAATATTTTTTTAGGTTTCTGATTTAGTCTCGTTTTGTAAGATTTGGTTTTATTTGATTCTCAAGTGGACGGCCATTTATGACTTGTGCGGTGTTATGGGGCCAATAAATTTTTCAGGAAGTCCTCAGATTTTTTCAACTCAAGTTCTGCCTTTCCTTTTTACACAGATTTTCAGTTTTATTTTGAATTTTTTTAGTGGTGATAGTTCCTTGGCGCCAGCTTATCTGCCTTCTCGAGCCATTCACAAAACTTGGCGTCTGATAACAGCGTTTCCTTCAAGTAAGTTTACGGGCTGACAGCCTCCTTGATAACCATTACAAGATAATTCAATTCCAATCTGAAGAGTTGATACACTCGGAAAAGACGTAAAAGTTTCCATAGCTTTACACTTGGAATCTTACTCTTACGCCGTAGGAAAAAGCAGCCGACGTAAAAAGTGAGCCGAACGCCTGGCCTCGTCCTCAGTTCGACGTTCACTTCTGACCGGTACACAACTGTTTGGTTCTCCCGCTACTTTTTTGCATACAAACAAACCACACATGCTCGAGTGACAAAAACAAAATGGCGACAAGTTTCAACGTCCAACTTCCGGCGTTACTTTTCGGTTCCAAATACGTTGAGGACGATGTGTTCGGTTCGCAGAATCAAGACCAGATCGTCCCTGACTGTTCTGTGACCTCGTGTGACCTCTCACCTCAGTGGAATAACTTCATAGAAAACATGTCTTACGATAGTGCCTTACTCACTACTGCCCTGCACTGCTTACAAGAGGTACGTAACACTAAAAAAAATGCTGATTCATTCTAGCAGACGCTTTACATTCTGGTACAATTTTCAGGGTAGTGACTTGGACGCCTATCTCGGCAAGTTTGAAGCGTCTGCACCGCGAACTTTTGATTCAGCTGAGAAAGCACGTCGCGAATCGGCTTCACAGATCGATCAATTCCTCTGCCAAGTAGCAGAATGTGATCAGCAACTATCGATAATCTCCGATACCGATCACTGGTCTTCAATCGATCCCAGTGACAGTGAGGTCTTTGCCGATCTATCCAAAGTCAAAGTCGAACCTTTTGAAGAAACGTCCAATAGCAGTTGTTCGATATTTGAACCAACCAACCAGCTGCCAGCACAATCAGGGGCCACACAACAACAGCCAATCAAATACAACCGCAGAAACAACCCTGAACTCGAGAAACGAAGAATCCACAGATGCGATTATCCAAGCTGCACCAAAGTTTATACCAAAAGTTCGCATTTAAAAGCGCACCAGAGGATTCATACGGGTATTTTCATACTCTCTAATGTTATTACAGTTAATTACAATCCAAAATTTTGTGCAGGAGAGAAACCGTATCTGTGTCAGTGGCCTGAATGTCAGTGGAGGTTCGCCCGGTCCGACGAACTGACCCGCCATTACCGCAAACACACAGGGGCTAAACCGTTTCGCTGCCAGGTCTGCGAGAGATGCTTCGCCCGCTCAGACCACTTGGCGCTGCACATGAAACGCCATCTACCGAAGCCTCCCAAATAATCAATTAAATCATTCGTTCAGTTTGTCGTTTATCAAAAAAATCCTGTTAATTTAGTTTTTTGAATTATTATAAGAATTATTATAGATAATAAATCTTATAATGATTATTAAAATTTCTCAGTATATTTTCCATTAACCCAAAGGCTCAATTTTCTCCCCGGCACACTTGTTGTTAATAATCGATTTAAAACTCTTAAGTCCTTCATATCGATTGATTGATTAATCGATTATGAAGATAATGTGGATTAAGGGGTAATTAGTGTTTCTTTCCAAAATTTTAAGTGCCATAACTTTTTTTTGAAATGTCGTTTTAAGTGTTTCTTAAATAAACTGATTCGTGATTTTACACTGAATTAATCTATTTCTCTATTGGTCGGATTTTTAGAGAATTAATCGTAATAGGAGTAATAAATAATAATAACATAACATTAACTGCAGTTGATAATTGGCATGTGTTTTTAGTTTTGGAGATTTTTAAATGGCAGGTGTTATCATATGTTATCACTCTGTTATCAAGTGTTATCAGCTGATTGTTCATGAGTTCTGCAAACCCCTGATGATGTCATGTTGCATAGAGAAACGATCCATTATGGAGATTTGCCCAAGTAAGACCCCCACGGAGATTTCATATGCCCTTCAAACGCTGGAGAAAAATACCAGAAAATATTTTACACACACATGATCCCGCAGTCATAATTTCACACCCAACACACACACACACAAAGCGGGGGGTGGACAACTGGATAAAATGTCTAGCTCAAGAATCACGAAACAAGATTCTTGTAAGAACCTGAGTTATGAAGAAAAATCTGAATTGATAGAGTATGTGTAATGTAAGTAGCCTTGAAACCACAGTTGTTGTGTGAGGATCCAAGATGGCTGCCGGAGGGCGGGAAAATTTTTTGAATGGTTCCCCGTCCCTTGTACAAGGCGATGCTAATTTTAGTGGTGATTTCATCTCTTCTATTGCTTATATTGCTTTTTCATTCTCCAAGTCTTCAGGGCCTTTGGCTGGGAAAAAAGCAGCCGATTAAGAAACAATAGAAAATATTTGGCTGAATGGAAGAGGCCCTTGGAGCTATGGAATTTGTTACGCGCCCCGTTCATTCATTCATTCATTCATTCAGTCAGACAGTCAGTCAGTAAGTCAGCTAGTCAGTCAGCTAGTCAGTCAGTTAGTCAGTCAGTTAGTCAGTCAGTTAGTCAGTCAGTTAGTTAGTCAGTTAGTCAGTCAGTTAGTCAGTCAGTTAGTCAGTTAGTCATTCAGTCAGTCAGTTAGTTAGTCAGTCAGTCAGCCAGCCGTTCGTTTAGTCAGACAGCCATTCATTCATTCATTCAGTCAGTCAGTCGTTCATTCAGTTATTAAGTCAGTGAGTATGTCAGTCAGTCAGTCAGTATTCATTCGATCAGTCATTCAGTTAGTCAGTCAGTCAGCCAGTCAGTCAACTAGTCAGTTAGTCATTCAGTCGGTAAATCGTTCATTCAGTTATTCAGTCAGTAAGTATGTCAGTCAGTCAGTCAGTCACTCAGCCATTCATTCATTCAGACAGTAAATCGTTCATTCCGTTATTCAGTCAGTATTCATTCATTCATTTGGTCAGTCATTCAGTTAGTCAGTCAGTCGTTCAGTCAGTCAGTCAGCCAGAAAATATTTTGTCTGAATCAGAATGGCCCTTGGAGCTACAGAATTTGTTACGCGCCCCATTCGTTCATTCATTCATTCATTCATTCAGTGATTCAGTCGGTCATCTATCAATAGTGAAACAGACAACCGTCACTCAGCGTTTTAGAAAGTTTGTAGAGAAAAATGTATGTAATGTAAAACCCTACAGCTATTATTATCAGCTATTATCATTATCATATTTTATTACTATTATTACTTATTGTTATTGCTGTTAGTATTGTTCATAATGTTAATAAAATAACAAGGGGTCCGAAACTCCGAGGAAAAGTGTACGAAGATTAATAGATAACACGTGATAACACGGGGATAACATGGAGAAAACAGGTTGATAACAGTGATAACATGACCCAGGTGTACGAAGATTATTGGAAATTTCGGACCCCTAGTAAAATAATTTTCATTCATGAAAATACTACGAGAAAAACGTACGTAATGTAAACCCTGGAGTTATCCCAGCAGAAAATTAAGGGTAGTTTCAGGACCATGAAAACATCCTGAAAAGGATATTTCCAGGATGGCAACTGGGACTCTGAGTGCAGTGAAATTGCCCTACTTCCAGGGTATTCAGGACCCTGATATGGGAATGCCTGAATAATACATGTTCAGGATACTTAACAGCGTCCTGAAAAAAACGCTTTGCAGGATACTTAATGGTGTCTCAATAATCAAGGTTCACAATTTTTTTTACTCATCCACGATCGGAAGTGGTTCAGGATATTCAGGATATGTTACGGACATCGTTCAGGATGTAGCCAACATCCTTAACTTTCCGCTGGGATCATCTATACTACATTCACATTGAATAATTTAAATATAGGGATAATTTTAGAGTAATATACTGGAATAAGTTTGGGAATAGGCCTCTCTTCACTATAGGATTTATTCTCGATTAGCGACTTATTCTGGAATAAGTCCTGCACTGATGTGATTGCAGTGTTGTCAATTATTAATATATCGTTAAGATGGTTGGTGGAATGAAGTCAAGGGGTCTGAAACTCCAAGGACAAAGTGCACGAAGATTATCTGATAACATGCGATAACACGCAGGTAACAGGGAGATAACAGTGATAACAACGATCTACGTGTACGAAGATTATTGCAAGTTTCGAACCCCCTGAATGAAGTATATAAATGAATGGAATTAAATGAAAAGTTAAGTAGATCATCTACTACTACTTACTACTAGAATACTTTAATTTATTATTATTATTATTATTATTATCATTGTTATTATTATATTATTATTATTATATTTTTATTATTATGATTATTATGATTATTATTATATTATTATTTATTATTATTATTATTATTGTATTATTATTTATTATTATTATATTATTATTAATATTATTATTATATTATTATTATTATATATTATTATTATATTATTATATAATATTATTATTATATTATATATTATTATATTATTATTATTATTATTATATTATATTATTATTTATTATTATCACTATTATTATCATTATTATTATATTAATATTATTTTATTATTATTATATTATATTATTATTATATTATTATATTATTATTATATTAATATTATTTTTATTATTATTATTATATTATATTATTATTATTATATTATTATTATATTATTATTATTATTAATATTATTTATTATTATTATTATATTATATTATTATTATTATTATATTATATTATTATTATATATTATATATTATTTATTATTATTATATTAATATTATTTTTATTATTATTATTATATTATATTATTATTATCACTATTATTATCATTATTATTATATTAATATTATTTTTATTATTATTATTATATTATATTATTATTATCACTATTATTATCATTATTATTATATTAATATTATTATTATTATTATATTATATTATTATTATAATATTATTATCACTATTATTATCATTATTATTATATTAATATTATTTTTATTATTATTATTATATTATATTATTATTATCACTATTATTATCATTATTATTATATTAATATTATTATTATTATTATATTATATTATTATTATAATATTATTATCACTATTATTATCATTATTATTATATTAATATTATTTTTTATTATTATTATTATATTATATTATTATTATTATATTATTATATTATTATTATTATTATATTATATTATTATATATTATTATTATTATTATTTATTATATTATTATTATAATATTATTATCACTATTATTATCATTATTATTATATTAATATTATTTTTATTATTATTATTATATTATATTATTATTATCACTATTATTATCATTATTATTATATTAATATTATTTTTATTATTATTATTATATTATATTATTATTATCACTATTATTATCATTATTATTATATTAATATTATTATTATTATTATATTATATTATTATTATAATATTATTATCACTATTATTATCATTATTATTATATTAATATTATTTTTATTATTATTATTATATTATATTATTATTATCACTATTATTATCATTATTATTATATTAATATTATTTTTATTATTATTATTATATTATATTATTTTTATCACTATTATTATCATTATTATTATATTAATATTAATATTATTATTATTATTATATTATATTATTATTATCACTATTATTATCATTATTAAATTATTATTATTATTATTATTATTATTATTATTATTATTATTAGGCGATTCGTTGTAGGTAATACGATACACCACAGGTGTTTTTCATTCATAAACCAAACTCAGGGGGTCCGGAACTCTAAACAAAAGTGTATGAAGATTATTTGATAACTTATGATAACATGGGGATAACAGATTGATAACAGTGATAACATGGCCAAGGTGTATGAAGCTTATTAGACGTTTCGGACCCCCTTGACCCAACTGCAAACCAATCAAGAAAAATAAATGATATTTCTAAATAATAAATTAATGTTCTTAATCATATAATATTAAATAATAATAATAATTAATATTTTATTAAAATTAAAGGAAAAATCTTATTACTCCAAAATCTGACATTATTCATTCATTAAAAAATTGCATTCATTAATTATTTTTACGATGTATAATAATAATAATAATAATAACTAATAATGAAGAAGGGGGTCCGGCACTTCTAATAATCTTCATACGCCTTGGCCGTGTTATCATGTGTTATCAAATAATCTTCGTACACTCTTCCTTCCAGTTTCGGACCCCTTGATAATAAATAAACATTATCAACATTTAAATATCAATAATTCATATATTAAAATAATTCTAAATCTTAAATTATTCATTTTCAATTTTTTTAAAAAATGCATTTCATTAATTACTATTATTATTATTTTACCACGTAAAATAATACATCAAATTCCGTGTGTATGCGTTTTGTGCCGAGTCACGTGAGCCGGCGCACGCGTTCCCCGGCTTGTGAACCTGAGCCTCAGAAACCGGTTTAAGCCGCACACTTGGCATAAACTCTAGAAAATAAAAAAGGAAAAAAAATTACATAAAGAATTAAATATCCTCAAGGCTTAATGCATAAACCATGAATGGAAGGAAGATACTGCTAACTTATTCTATAAGATAAGAAAAAAAAAAGCATCAACACCTACAAACTTCCGGCCCAGCAGAAAAATTAAGGATGTCGGCTACACCCTGAACGATATCCGTAACATATCCTGAATATCCTGAACCACGTCCCATCGTGGACGGGTAAAAGAAATTGTGTTGAGAATTGTGAATCTTGATTATAGAGGGCACCATTAAGTATCCTGAAAAGCGTTTTTTTTTCAGGAGGCTGTTAAGCACCCTGAAAGTGTATTATTCAGGCATTCCAATGTCAGGGTTCTGAACACTCTGGAAATGGGCCAATTTTACTGCACTCAGAGTCCTGATTGGCATCCTGAAAGTGTCCTTTTCAGGATATTTTCAGGGTCCTGAAACTATCCTTAATTTTCTGCTGGGGGGGGCTTGCTTCAATGTTGACTGCAGTGGCTTTTACGGTGCCTTTTTGTTGGATGAAGTTACTGTGAAGCAAACCCAAAAAGGCACCGTTACAGTGTTTTTGTACGGTATAAAACACCATGGCTTGGACTTAGAATTTTTTGAATCCAAATAGGAAAGGATGCGCTAGTCAAACGTCAGAATGACCCTCTGAATGGTCAGTGTTTCCACTTTTGCAGGGAAATTCCCTGAAAAGGGGGAAATGGGGTCTGAAAAGGGAAGAAGAGGAGTGGGTAAAGGGGAAATCTAGACCCTGTATATTCTAGCACGGAGGGGGAAAAAGGGGAAAGATAAGGGAATAGGGGAAAAAGGGAAAATTGAAAAGTGGAAACACTGTGAATGGTGCATAATTACCACAGATTCAGCTAGATGATAGTGTGAAATTGGTCCACTGTCACACGGTTCGTACGCTTGAATCTTTCAAGAACTTAGTCATGCAGTATTCAACCCCTTATTCAGATGGCTCACTTTTAGCAACTAAAGTCAGTTCAGCTACTGTTCAGCTAGTGATTCAGAGGGAAGCTGGTGTTAAGCTACCTATTCACTCGGTATTCAACCGTATGACTTTTCTATCGGGATATTAACATATATTTATTTTGTCAATTTACGAGATATTTTATTGAGGAGACAATGCCATGACTGTGAAGCGAAGATTTGAAGGATCCTGCGAGATGACGTTCCTGCAAATGGCTGCTGCGTCCTTTAAATAAATTAATTTACAATGAAATATTAGAATTATCTTGTGAGATTTTAATTAGTTGATGAAATTAAGTTTTGAAAAAAGTACCTGGAGAAAAGTTTCTCTGCTGGTTGGGCCGTGATTGAATGGTTTGGGCTTCCTGCCATCTAGCGGTGGAAAGAGGAAACTAAATTTAAAACTTTATTTATATTTGTTTCAGCGTTTCCGCTTTCAGTTTCTTCCCTCTTCCCTTGTTTTCCCCTTATCCCCCTCCGTTCTAGAAAAATGCTGTACTTCCAGATTTCCCCATTTCCCTCTTCCCTTATTTTTCCATTTTCAGGGAATTTCCCTGCAAAGTGGAAACACTGATTTATGTGTATTATTAATTACTTACTTATTCATTTATTTGTAAAATTGAAATATATGCTTTAAAATCTAATTATCATTTCATATTATTGTTATTTATTCAATGATTTATTATTAATTAATTTAATAATTCAAAAGTTACTCTGCTTCATTAAGAAAAGTGAGTGAAAGGTGGTGTGAATGGTCAATGAAACGAATAGTGAATGAATGATGGCGTGAATGAAATGCATAGTGAATGAAAGGTAAAGTGAATGAAAAACGGCGTGAATGCTGGATGAATAGATAGTGAATGAAAAACGGCGCGAATGCTGGATGAATGGATAGTGAATGAAAAACGGTGTGAATGCTGGATGAAACGAAGACTGAGTGAAAGATGGTGTGAATGCTAAATGAATCTTTTAAAATATTTACCAAGTTCATACAAATTCCCGTCCTTTTCGACAAAAGTGACGAAATGGAGATCGACATTTTCTGCTTCATCAGGCGGCTGTAAAAAACCAAAATAATTTAATTAAAATGTAAATGTAATATGTAAGCCTCATATTATTTGTATAAAATGTAGGAAATTATGTTTAATTTTCACATTATTTTACTACGAATGAATTTCATACAAGGGTTTGTCCCCGCTTGGCTATACGTTCGTGGATTTCCCCGATTTCCGCAAATTTTTCAAAGAGCTGAGCCCGTTCGTCGGGAGTGGAGTTATTTGTTCGCTGAAGGAAGGCTTTCAAGGGTCCATTTCCCAGTGGGACGCGATCCAGATTGTTTGCTAATGCATGCACAGCGGCAATGGTCCCGCATGAATTCCTCACTGTTTGTTTAACAAAATAAAGAGACGGGCTAATCCCCAGGCCTTTTTGCCTATCCTCTTCCTCCACGTAATACTGCTTCACCTATAATACTGAACTTCTAATACTTCTACTCATTAAAAACTGATTTTTTTTTTTACTTTTTCACTCAGAGGATAGAGCAAAAGTAGCGATAAAACAGGCTGCGGGACGAACGCTAAGGATTCCTCGTCCAGTCCGTAGAGATCGGAGATTTGAAAAGTGGTGGGAAGTCCGAACTCGACGAAAAGCTGGAAATTTGAATTATTCAGACTTCTGACGAGTTTGTTGTGAGTCGAGAAAAGTTACCTGGTTGAGGACCTGCAATGTAAACAAGAAGAAAAGATTTATAATGATGTTATACCTCAAGATATTTTCGAGACTTAGTATAATGATGTTGTTTTACCTCGGGGTTTGACTCGAGCGGGATCCAGCGGAGCTGCTGTTTTTCCGACATCTTCCAAAACAATTTTTTGCTTGTTTTTTTTTTCTAGGTTTTTGTTGGAAAGACAAAAACTTTGAAGAAAAATAGTTCCTTTTTCTTCTATTGAATTCGATTGAGAAAACAGATGAAGAGAGAAGGTTTGTTTACAAAAACAAAGCAAGCGATAAATAGGGAAAAATCCCTACGCAGTCTGATTTTTTTTCACATTTAATATTTAATCATTAATTTACGGTTTTGTTTCACGATTTAAACTACTTTTAATATGACTAATATATTTCTGAGTATTTTAGACTTATTTTAATGCACTATTAGTAACAATAATTATTAACAAAATTAATTGGAGGTTTATTTATTCCAATGATAATTGCAGTGTTTCAGGTTTTGATAATAAATTTACATTTATTTCAATTTAATAATATTATTACAATATAACTAGACAATTAAATCATTTATTTCTTATTTTATTTTCGTTTAAATTTCGTTATTTATATACACTGGGGAAAAGATATTTAGTAGAAAATTAGTTTTTGTAACTTTTCATAATTAAATTTAATTTGAAATTAATTACTTTATATTTTTCTGTGTTTTTTTACACATAATTAATATCCCATATTATAATGAAAAGCTCCAGCAAACAAAACACAATCGGCCGTTTGAAATCTACAGCGACGCTAGCGACGTTGCCAGATGTCGTATATTTGTGAACAGCAGCTGGTGTTTGCCCTGTGAATATTTCCACACACAAGGAGAATAATTCATTTCTTCATAAATTACAATAAAATTCTAACAAATTACCTTGAACTATGTGTACTTGCACTAAAGCCCGGTAAAGTCCATTTACTTCACACGTATAAGTCCCGGAATCGCTAGTAGTAGCTCTAGCAATTGCTAACCAGCTAATTACGGAGCTTTCTTCTCTAAAAATCCTGACACTAAAAAGTCCAAAAAAATCCGATTAATGATAATAGATAGGCTTAGAAGTAAAGAAGTAAGTTCTTAATTAGTGGAAATAATTATAAAGTTCCAAGTCAAAGTTTTCTCAGCAATGGAGCTTATAGATTTGTGACATGTTCATTAAGGCTTGATTAGCACTTATGAGAAGAGTTTAATTAATAGACCTGACTCCTCCACGCTGGATATCGTGATTGAGGACCTGATGTCCGTGTCGCCAGACAAGTGACACACTGTCCAGGGTCTCAATGGCTCTCACTGTGCAAATCAGTTGGATTGAAGTGCCACTTTCGAATGACGCCTCCCTCACGCTCTCATTCCGACGGTCCACAATCAACACCATGGGACCTGTAAAGCGGATTATCGGATAATTACTTTCACTCTGCGGGGAAGTTCCCTGAAAAAAGGGGGAAAATCAGGGAAGAAAAAGGAAACTTAGGAATTTTTGAACATATTTATTTATACACTTGACTTGTGTTATTTTAAACTAATTTTGTTAAGTATTTATTTGTAGATTTTATATTATTCTAGAATTAATTAATTTAATTATTTAAAATATTATTACAAAGAAAAAAAAACGAAAAAAAAATTATGGCCCTGTCTGGAGTCGAACCTGAGACCCTTAGCTTATCCCTTCATATTATTTTTATGCAGGGAAATTCCCTGAAAAAGGGAAAAATAAGGGAAATGTAGAATCTCTGAGTATATATACTAAACTTTTATCATTTGAAACTTGGTATACTAACTATTAATTTCTGTAGCAACCATAGATATTTTAAATTTAATGTTATATTATAAATACATAATTATTTTAATTATTTTTATATTATTATAAAGAAAAAAAAACGAAAAAAAATATGGCCCTGCCTGGAGTCGAACCCGGGACCCTTGGCTTCTTATTATAGATATTCAGACTATTCATTATTATTATTATTATCAACTTCTTACGTATTTAAAATAATTATTTATTATTATAAATATATATTATTATAATTATATGCAGAAAGTTCGAGTACTAATCCATCTGGAGCTTTTCTCTGATCGATTCCAAGTTTCTGGAAAAGTTTCTTCATGCAAACTGAATGAGTCCTTCATGTTTGCCAGTACCCATACTTACCATTAACTATAACATTCATGAAATACTGTAATATTAATAATATACCACTTTAATACAATTATATATAATAAATATATTTTCTTAGTTTTGCAGATTCAGATAGACTGATAACTAAGGGATAACATAAAGTTAATTTTTGGAATTAATCTGCTCTCTGATTGGTTTGTCAGACAAGTCACGTGACCTTGCTACTGAAAATGGCTGTCGAGTTCCGTGAAATTAATGAAGTTTTCTCCGGAGAAAACGGCGGGAGTAATCAGAGTTGATTTGGTTCTTTAATGAGAAGTGTTATCATCATGTTATCAGTATGTTATAGTGTGTTATCAATGTGTTAGCATCATGGTTTCTGAAAAAGTTTTAGAAGGAGTAAATAGTGGAAGGAAGCTTTTGCTCGAAAGCTATTAGTGGTGGTGGTAGTGGGGGTAGTAATAGTAGTGGTCTTAGTAGTAGTAGTAGTAGGAGTAGTAGTTGTAGTAGGAGTAGTACTAGTGGAAGTGGTAGTAGTGGTAGTAGTAGTACTAGTGGAAGTAGTAGTAGTTGTGTAGTAGTAAGAGTAGTACTAGTGGAAGTAGTAGTAGTTGTGTGGTAGTAGGAGTAGTACTAGTGGAAGTAGTAGTTGTAGTAGTGGGAATAGTAGTAATACTGATATGGTAGTACTGGTAGTAGTAGTAGGGACTGTAGTAGTGATGGTAGCAGTGGTAGTGGTGGTAATAGTAGTAGTAGTAGTTGTGGTAGTAGGAGTGGTATTTTTGGAAGTAGTAGTAGTTGTAGTAGTGGGAATAGTAGTAGTTGTGGTAGTAGGAGTAGCATTAGTGGAAGTAGTAGTAGTCGTAGTAGTGGGAATAGTAGTAATAATGATATGGTAGTGATAGTAGTAGTAGTAGTAGTGATAGTAGTAGTGATGGTGGGAATGCTAGTAGTACATAGAAGCAGATAGTAGCAGTAGCAGATAGTAGTAGTAGTAGATAATAGATTAGTAGTAGATAGTTGCAGTACGTAGTATTAGTAGTATGTAGTAGTAGTAAGACTAGTATCAGCTAACTAAAAGTAGTAGTACTATTAGCCTGCTGCTAGTTGTAGTATTTGCACCAATAGCAGTGGCATTAACATTACTAAAAGGACTACTACAACTAGCAACATTACCAATATTAGCACTAGTAGTACTAGTATTAGTATAACTAAAACTACTACTACTACTACTAGCAGCACTGCAGCACTAGTAATACTAGCATTAGTATAACTAAAATTACTATTACTAGTAGTAGAACTGTAGCATTACTAGACGTACTAATTTATAGCACTATAGCACTACTAATTAGCAGTAGATACTACTAGTTACCACCATATTGAGCAATATTTATACCTTGAATCTGCAGTTGTACGTACAGACTAATGGGAGGGTAGGTGTTGACTTGGCACTGGTAGCAACCGGCATCTTCCAGTCGCAGATCGATAATCTTCAGGGTCCAATTGCCCGGGTATCGATACTCGATGGAGAACCGATCACTGCTGGTGTAAGTCATCGAGCCCGTGGTCAGCAGATGCATCCCGTCCCGCAAGTGTCGCAACCAAGACACCTGATTTAAAAGAGAGAGGTTGATAACAAGGATGATAACAGGCTGATAACAATAGATAACATGCAGTGTTTCCACTTTTCGGGGAAATTCCCCGGGCAAGGGGAAAATGGGATCTGAAAAGAGGAAAATAAGAAAAGAGGGGAAAAGGGAAAATCTAGAAGGCCACCCTTGTGTTCTGGTATGGAGGGGAAAGGGAAAAATAAGGAAAGAGGGGAAAAGGGGGAAAACAAGGACTTTGATAAGCAGTGTTTCCACTATCAGTTTTTCCTTTTCCCCCTCTTCTCTTATTTTCCCCTTTTCCCCTCCATCCTAGAATACAAATCTGTAAATTCAGATTTTCCTTTCTCCCCCTTCCCTTATTTTTCCCTTTTTCAAACCCGATTTTCCCCCTTTTCAGGGAATTTCCCTAAACCCTTTACAACACTTTATTATCACTTGATAGCAGTCTAATAACCCTCGATTACAGTCGTGTCTAATCAAATTTATGCAGAGGCCATAGATTTTTCCTCAAAAAGTGGCAAGTTTCCATATATCATATATAAATATACGAAACGTGATGGCCTCTACATAAAACAAGTGCAGGGAAAAACATAAATTTCACATAATGGGTTTCTCCATACAACCAGCTTCTTGAATAGCAATCCACTGTACTCTACTAACACTCGATAACACTTTACTAACCCCTGTTAACACTTTCAGAACAAAGTGTCACTAACAGAAACCCTTAAACTACCTTCCCGTGTAACTGCCCAAAAGAAAAGCCATACGGTAGAGTGCCGAATGACTAGGTAGCTGAACACTAGCTTCCCTCTGAATAACTAGCTGAACGGTAGCTGAACTTACTTTGGTTGCTAACACTGAACCCTCTGAATAAGGGCTTAAATACTGCATGACTTAGTTCTTTAAAAAAAAAATCAAGCGTGCGAACCGTGTGAAAGTGAGCCAATGTCATACCTATCACCTAGCTGAATCCATGGTAATCATGCACCATTCAGACGGTCATTCAGACGTTTGACTAGCGCATCTTTTTCTGTGGGGTAACGACTATCAACTATTGCTAAAGCGTACCGTTCTGTTGCCTAGTTGTCTTACGGGGCAAGGCAATCTGGCAACGCGGCCTGCCGCTTCATTGACCCGCAGCAAAACGTTTTGGCGCGGGGACTTGGTCCTCGTTGCGGTGAGCGATGGTCTCAACTCCGTCATCAAATCTCCACTTGATTCTTCATGTAATCTCCAGTTGTTATGGCGACCTGTTCTGTTCCAGCAACTAATAACTTCATCTGGAAATAGCAAAATTAGTGATTTATAAGTTAGTTAATGAAAATTAGTTGTGATAGTTTAAGTAGTTTGATAGTTCATACTACCTTCGCTTAACGTCTGTTGGACGAAAACTAGATTCCACAGGAAGTACTTGAAGAACAGCATAAGTTAGTTTCACTTGAACTACTCCAAACTATCACTAACTATTTCAAACTACTTCACGTATCACTATTGAACTCCACTTAGTCTAGTTAGCCCATAAAAAGTCGAAACTATTGACTAACTATTCCAGACTATTTCAAACTATCTCGAACTATTTTCAGCTTAACGTGAATTCGATCGATAGTTTGTTCATTTTGACGATTGAAATGTTAAGTGGAACAAACAAATCGATAGTTGATAGAGCAAACTATCGAACTATTGACAGTTCAGACTTACACTAACGTCAAGATGGTGCAGTCGTGCGGTTTTTGCTTATGGCTTGTTCTGACGCCACATGCGCTCAACAGCTTATCGCAAGGGTCCGGGATTCTCAAGAGTCTTGTAAGAATCTTACTCAGAATCAAGAATCATAGTGTAACTTGCCTTTAGCAGGCTACAGAATAGTCGAGAATAGTCAGAAATAGTTAAGAAAAGATCATATGAGGAATCGTTCAAAGAGTCTTGGTTCAAGAACCCTGCCCAACAACAACAGTACTGCAACACTACAATACTGCAACACTACAAGATCATAAAGCGTGTTCCAAAACAAGTGTACCTCGGTTGCCATGGTAACCAATAGACTACCTTTCAGTAACAGAGACTAACAGAGAAGCTATTCCCGTTGATTGTAATGGACAATCGAGAAATCCAGCAAAGTGAATGGTAAAGTCAGTTCTCAAGTTCTATACGATTCAACTGCGATGGCCCTCAGAACATATAGAAGACTGCCCAAAGACGCCTACATGTACCAGGAAACATTTATTTGTGATTCGCGGTTCACAAATCAAAGCGGACCTTTCGTCATCGCATGCCGTGTCAACCTAGTTGAAGTCACGATCAGACTTCAGGCTGGAATCCCAGCGAGTATATTCGGATCTCATGTCAGAGTTCCAGGTCCCAGGTTCCCGTTGAAGAGTTGTATCTCCCAGACGCGTGGAAATGGTCCAAAAGCTAGGAAGAGGTGAGGATCATAGTAGGAACGGCTGCGAGTACAGTCATGTTCATAAAATAAAAAAAAAGGATACAGCATGAGAAGGTTTGGCAGTCGTTTTTTTTTACAGTTTACAATATTATCTACGCATTAAATTCAGTCAGGATAGATTAAACTAACTGCGTTTTTAACTAAGTCCATGCATATTGTCAAGTAATGTTACGATATTCTTGTAAAAATTAAGAAAAAGTGACGTTTAGCCTATCCATGCTGTAGCCTTTTTTGATGAACATGACTCTACATGTGAGCGATACGGATGGTAAGGGATGAAGTTTTTAACATCTCCAGAAGGGTTTAGCTCGGTACATGTATGTGTGTAGTTGAACAGGGTACTTGTTTCGCAAGTGCTCGAAACACCTTGATCAGACACGCACTCACTGTATCAGAAATCGCCAGCCCACCTTACCTGAATGCTATAATCACAGATTTGGACTTGAAAATTAAAAGTTCAAATTGTATCTCCCAAAAGTAAACACAACTGGAAACAAAGCAGCACAGTAAACTAAAGTGTTACAGCACATACAGTTCTTATCAAGAGAATTACAAACAATCGAGAATCACTCAGCTTCAACTATGCCTGACGAAAATACTACAAGGCCATAAGTGTATTTGAAGATGGTTTGCCACGGCTACCATAGTAACCATAGGCTACTTTACCACAATCGGGACTTAAAGATACATTCAGAAATCCAGACTCGTGCAGCTAAACTTCTAAGATTATTCATGGTTAGCAAAGATAGGTTTAAGAACATTCGAAAAAAAAACATTGATAGTTAAGATAGTTGTATTGCTGGGGAACATACGTGTTTATGTTTCACAATTCACATATAAAGTTAATCACATTATAGCAATTGATGTCACCCCAGTTGAAGTTAGGGCCGCGCATCAAATACATGCACTCGCCACTGTCATTAGGTTCTGACTCTTCCCAGCGACTGTACTCAGCTATCACTCCCGAGCCCCAAACCCAGGTTCCAGTTGCAGAGTCGTATCGCCCAGAGGTATGGAAACCGTTACTAGATCCATTAGCAAGGATCAGATCGCGAACAGCTAGATCTTCCTCCTGCGTTTCAAGGCTAACGAGGCTAGTCCCGTGAGCTTGGCAGATATTACTTGCAACGAACGAAGTAACCGACTAACAAATATCAAGAACGAACTTAATCACTTTCCAGCTATACTATGGTCAATTTTAGAAAGTCAGTTCAAACTTACATAGGAAACTATGCAATAACAGCCAGTGCTGATCTCCCAGCACGGGGAATAGGCCATTTCACCCATAAACTCGGGACAGGGAGGTTCTAAAACATTCATAATTCATGGTGACATGTGTTCAATGAACAGAACAGCTAAAGAAGAATACTTACTTGCCCTAGACGGTGTAGTAGTGGTAGGAGTATAACCTGTTGTAGTCGATAGTTTAGTGGTAGAAGTATAACCTGTTGTAGTCGATAATGTAGTGCTAGGAAGAGGTGTAGTATTCGAAGAAGATCCTACTACTATATCGTCTACTGCTATAGAGTCTTCTACGTTGTACCCGCAGTAGCCGTAGAAGATAATCTATGAACAGAACAGGAATCTTATTACTTGCTGAGCTAACTACGATCGAATATTTGGTTTTAGCACTTCAGACATTCAGTAGGAAGGTAAGATACTGTTAGAAGGGAACCTTACTTTTACGTCTGTTGCGGAGGTAACAGGAATTTGAGTAGAAACAGTGCGCCATTCAAAGTTTGAAGGAGACGAGTATTCTGACAGAGACAAGAGCCGTTCTTCTAGGCCTCCGTTCAGCAAGTAGACCTGTTTGTGAATTATTCTAGAACCAAGTTATCGGACAAGAAAATTTACCAAACCTCAAGGTTGTTGGTCTGCGAGTGTCTAGAACGGATCCAGAACTTGAATGTAATTTCGTCACCAGGATTAGTAGTGAAGGTCGGGCTGCGCAGAACAGCAGTTCCCGATGACCCTACCTCTCTTCGAACCACACGAAGGTATTTCGATCCAGTGACTGGTTGAGGTGCTGGACTATCGTTAAGTGAATCGAAAGATTCTAGGGACCAGTTGACATCCCCGTTGGAGGAATCGAACCATTGTCCCATACCGTTTTCAAAATCTGTGTTAAGCAGACTGCGAGCTAGCAATGAATTCAGTTGCTGTTCATCCTGGTTATCACTTGCTGGTGCTGCATGAAGCTTAAGAAAGCAGACTACAGCAACGAATAAGAGACCAGAGTATTTGTGAGCCATCTCATTTAGAGTTATGACGAAAGGAGCATGCAAACCCTAGCTTTTTTTTTACAGTGGCTATTGATAAGCTTATCAGCAGTGTACTGAGATGGTGCTACATTTGGCCAAGGATTTCAAATCTGTGTTTGTTCAAGATACACAGATTGAACAATGAATGTAGGAAACACAGTCCGGATAAGCATTTAACAGCAAGGAAGCAAATACGTATGAACGATAGCTTACTTCTAAGAACCAGAAAGTCGGTACACGCTCATATGTTGTCAAGCGAAATTGTATTCTTGATATTTAGCAAGTGTTTGAAAAGCCTTGATGAGGCATGCAATATCTTGATATTAGAATTCGTCAGTAAACTTTTTTATTAAAGGCTAATCACAAATTTGGACTTTGGAAATGTGAAGTTCAGTTCATATCTGAAAGCCATGCTAAACAAAGACCTATTACAGCACATACGTTAAGGCTACATACGGAAGCAAATACTAAAAAGTCTGTGGGATGAATTTAACAACTTATCAGCAGTGCACTGAGATGATGCTATACTACGGACTACAGCGATTAAAGACTATGTATGTTCAAGGTTCACAGACCCACGAATAAATTCACGAAAGCAAGCCCCTGGATGGGCATTTCAACTGAGAAAGCTAAGACGTATAAGCCCTAATCAGCTTTTAACATTCAGATCAATATTGTACGGTTCATAACGACGGTACAGAATTTAAGTACGTGACGTTGAACCAGGCATTTGCTATTATCGTAAGTACGCCAGACTCTTTGATAAGATATGCAATCATTTTCTTAGATAAGTTATGACTAAGAAATTCACTGAAAATCATTATCAAGAGTCATTCAGGTTCAACCATGCCTGACAGCAATATTACAACTACCAACAGGTGTATTTTAACACGGCTTACCACACTTAGCTTGGTAAGTATGGATCACTAGACAGGAAACGAAATGAGAAGATCCTTCCTTTCAGCAACTTGAGAAAGCAGGTTAGAACAAGGAACATAGGACCAGCGTACGTGTGAGCCATATCGTTGAAGGTGATGATAAAAGGAGTACGCAAACCAGAGCTTCCACTTCCAGTTTTCCGCTTTCCCTTTTTCCCCCTTCCCTAGTACATATCAAGTATCCTTTTCTCCTCCATCTAGGATATCAAGCTATACTTCTATTTTATTGTTCCCTTATTTTTCTCTTTGAGACCCAGTTTTACGTTTTTAAGGGAATTTCCCTCCCAAGTGGAAGCACTGACGTAAACCTAACCCTTTTATAGTGGCGATGGAGCTGCTTATCAGCAGTTTACTGAGAGCCGCTCGAAACATGTACGTGCAAGTAGAAACTGATATTCGAACAGTTTCTCGGAAATCATCTGTCGACTTTGTAGCTTCAGTATTTGAGACTTATCCCAGATTATTCGGACTTTTGGAAAATACAGTTCAGTTCATAACTTCGAGCTACGTTTTAGAGAACAGTCGTTTTAATAAATAATTTTATCTGGATTGAGATGCAATTCCTATAAAGCCCTTCCTTTGAAGTAAATAACAAAATGCATAAGTGCAATACAAAAATTTATAAAAACGTCCGATTTAACATAAAATATTTAAATACATCTTTCAACAGAAATTTATACTGAGTGTCACAGAAGCGTCGTTCGAGTAAAACTATACGAGCATCATGGAAAATCAATCGTAGCATCATCCAAGCGTCATCCTAACATCATTATACCAGAATCATATCTCGATAGAAAAATCGTGTACCGAATGACTTGGTAGCTGAGCACTAGCTCCCCTCTGAATCGCTAGCTGAATAGTAGCTGAACTCACTTTAGTTGCTAAAACTGAACTCCGTGAATAAGGGGTTGAATACCGCATGACGTAGTTCTTTAAAAATTCAAGCGTACGAACCATGTGAAAGTGGGCCAATGTCACACTATCGTCTAGCTAAATCCATGATAGTCATGCGCCATTCAGAGGGCCATTGAGACGGTTAACTAGTGTATCATTTTTCTATTGGGATAGAATCATCCCGAGTATCATCTAAATACTATGTTCACACTTGCAGAACCCCTTACCCTTCATTTTACAGGGGTAAGCCCAGAAATAAGGGTAAATCAAGTTTTACCCTTGATGTGTTTGAACGTAAGCTGAGGGTAAGCTGATTTACCGCAGAAAATTTAGCCCCTTGAAAACCTCAAGAGTAAATTGTCAAGGATGAGTCAAGTTACTCCAACCCCCTTCGCAGTCTTAAAGACGGGCATTCAATGGGAGAGTTCTAGAACAAAAAGGGGAATATATTTAGGGGCAAAATAACATCTAGTGGTAAACCAAATGCTAGCTGCACACCCTGTAGGCATTTAAGTATTACGCGAGGTCATACAGGCGCAGTGTTTCCACTTTCAAGTTTCCCTCCCCCCTCTTCCATTATTTTCCCCGTTTTCCCCTCCGTACTTGAGTACAAGAAGAATACTAGGCTGTACTTCCAGATTTTTTCCTTTTCCCCTTCCCTTATTCTTCCCTTTTCAGACCCTATCTTCCCCTTTTACAGGGAATTTCCCTGCAAAGTGGAAACACTGCTGTGATCCTTAGTTCGAGCAGCTACAAGTTGTATTTCAGCAGAATTTCTTGTGCTCCGGTTACCATGGTAACGTTGGGCTGTCTCTCTACAGCAGGGGAATGTAAAGGATTCATTCAAACATACATGCAGATGCTATATCTCTATTCATGTGTACACTGGGCAACAGATCGATTAGGAAGATAGCTTACATAGGCGGACGGATGGATAGATAGACAGACATACAGACATATGAATAGATACATAGACAGACAGACAGGCGGACAGACATACAGACAAATAAATAAACAAACAAATAGACAGACATACAGAGAAATAAACAGAGACAAATACACTCATAAACAGACACACTCTCGCAATTTTTCGACTTTTAACTTGATGCAAACCGTGTAGAAAGGCTTTAATGTGGTAACACCGACTTAAAATAAAGGATTTTTTGAAGACTGACTAAAATACCTAGTGGAAAATTTTTTACTCGGTTGTACCCCGTTTAAACTCCCATTTTAACTCGGTCTAGCTTTTTAATGCAGTTTAAATGGTACCTCAGTTGGTTATTCTAACTGTGATGCGTACCGGACTGAAAATTCTCATGGAGTATGAAGAATTTGGAACAGAGACTCAGTGAGATCTCAGTGAGAAATTCTAAAAAGTTGTGAAATCTCACTGAGCCTCTGTTCCAAGTTCTACATACTCCATGAGAATTTTCAGTCGGGTATACTTAATCCCTCTCTCTCAATTTTAACTTGTGGCAATTTAAATTTGCTTTACGATCTTAATCTGGCACAAATTTCTACTCGGCGGCATCTTATCTTAATCAAGTCAATTGGATCAGGATTGGATCTAAATCTCAAACTTGGTCGAGTTAAAACTTCTTTTACATCTTTTAAGATGGTTTTCCTATGAACTCAATAAAACTTTGACCTACCACATCATTTGAATGAGATTCAGATCTGAACTGGCTAAAATTGTTAACTTTCATTTTATTAATTCTGAATTTTAACTTGATAGAATTCCAATACGCGTTTAAGACTAAACTCGATTATTCCTTCAACTAGACGACTATTTAACTCGAACAGACAATTAAATATCGTCACCACTGAACTCGATGGATGCGTTTAACTTGTGAAAGATTTTGAGGTACTTCATGAAATAAACCATAAGTTGTCTGTATGGCACAATCAGTAGGAGAATCGAATCACACAGCAGAGGTGTCACGGGATCGGATCTGCTCAGAAGCTGTGTTTTTTTTCAATTAACTTTATAATATTAATTGTGGAATAATTAAACGAAAATGTGGAATTATGACATAGTGAGTTGCGTATATGGCTGATTAATAATGCGGATAAATTATATCTAACCTAACTCACCTTGCTTTTTAACTTGTTTGCCCCTTTTAAGTCGGTTGAATTTTTAACTAGCCCCGGTGTCTTAATTCGCCTAGATTTTTTCACGTACCTACCACAATAACTTGTTTGAATTTCTAGCACAGTCAGTTTTTCAGTCTCCTAGATACTTAATCTCGGTTGACTTCTAAAACTGTGTGAGTTTTCACGTCCCTATTCGACCCAACTTATACCTGGGTTGTAGTGTTTTCACTTTGCATCAGTAGACTAGTCAGAGTGCAGATAAATAGATACATAGAATCTAGCCTCATCTTCAACTGTACTTCTGTTTTGTATTAAATTGTTATTATTTTTATGATTATTATTTTATGATCAGCTTCACGTCAGACTTCCCTGCAATCACCAGTGTTTCCACCACATATCACCGTTGTCATTAATTTCCGTTATCATCTGTTTCTAGTGTATCGCAAATGCTGGGGACCTTTGTGTAAACTTTACAGGGCCACTTTACCCTCGTGCTCATGCATACGTAAGCATAACAAGGGCTCCTCCAACTTCCCTGAACTCTGTTATCACTGTTATCAACCTGTTATCATGTTATCATTGCGGTAAACATGAAAAAGAAGGTACGTAGCCTTGTATGTAGCACACGATCGAGCGGTAACAGATGCGCAGTGCGGGACCGTATGCTTATCCGAAGGATAGTTGATAGCATATGACAATTTGTGATAACGTGTGATTATCATATGATAACATGGTGATTATATTGATTGAAGGGAGATAGATAAAGGAAGGTTAAGTGATAACAGAATGATAGATTTATGCTAGATAATAGTTATGTGAATGAAAGACAGTATAGTAGTAGTGGTAGTATAGTAGTAGTCGTAGGAAGTTGTTACTGTATAGGTCAGCTGGAAGTAGTAGTCATAGTGGTAGTAGCACTAGAAAAAGTAGTAATAATAGAAGTAGTAGTAGAAGCAGTAGTTGTGGTAGTAGAAAGAATAGAAATAGTAGTAGTAGCAGTCGCTAGTATTCGTAATAGCCGAGTAGTTGTAGAAGCCAATAGGAAGTAATAGTAATAGTAGTATAAATAGTAGTAGTCGTACTCATAGTAATAGTAGTGGTAGTAATACTCGTAGTACTAGTAGCATAGTAGTAGTAGTAGTAGGAATAGAAGTAGTAGCAGTAATAGTAGTAGTAGTAGTAGCAGTACGTCGTTAGTAGTCGTAATAGGGGCGTAGTTGTAAAGCCCAGTAGTAAATAGTAGTAGTAGCAGTAGTAGTAGAACCAAGCCATCGTACGATAAAGTGAATCTTTAATCTAGCTATACTCAAGTATATATGAACTGTCCAAACCGTATAACTTGAACTACTCTGAACTATTTTGACTATCTCCACTATCTGAATGTCTCCTGCATACAGACGTGTATACTGAAGAGGTTGACTCTGGGACACGTCGTTTATTCCCAGGAGAGATTCTCATCCATCTGCTAGTCTTTGGTAAGCAGTTCACGTTTCTAGCACTGAATTCCCCACCCAAATGTGCTGTGTTCTCCTAATGGATTCCTGACTTTGTGGATTGGTGCCTATAAGTAGTACCAGTAGTAGTAGTAGTACTAGTTGGTGTTGGTGTAATAGTAGAAGTAGTAGTAGTAGCAGTAATAGTACTGTAAGAAGTGATGGTAGCAGTAGTGGTAGTCGGTATAGTAGCAGTAATATCCTTACGATTCTTACTTTATTTGTGTTACTTTTCAATACTACTTCTACTACTACTACTACTACTACACTGCACTACAACAGCACTACTACTAGTTCTGCCATTGAATTATTATTACTTCTACTACTACTACTATTATTATTATTATCATTACTATTGCTTCAATTACTACTACTACCACTACGATTGCTACTACTATCATTATTACTGCTACTATCACTACTATGCTACTGCTATCACTACTACGATTGCTACTACTACTAGTACTACTATTTCTACTTCTACTACTACTCTAATACTATTACTACTATCACTACTATACTACTGCTATCACTACTACGATTGCTACTACTACTAGTACTACTATTTCTACTTCTACTACTACTCTAATACTATTACTACTATCACTACTATACTACTGCTATCACTACTACGATTGCTACTACTACTAGTACTACTATTTCTACTTCTACTACTACTCTAATACTATTACTAATATCACTACTACTACTGATATCACTCCTACGATTACTACTATTACTATTCCTACTACCATTACAACAACTGCTACTACAACCATACGAAATACCCAATAACTATTAACTCATTGCATTTCAATACAGCGTCTATAAGAACGTAATAATTTAAATCGTCGCTTGTTTGTTAACCGAAGCGTCACGCGACGATTTCGCGCTTCGTCGGTTCGCGTCGTCTCGCGAGTCGCGGCGAAACCCGAGTCATGACTTAAACATCAACACACAATGGGATAAAATTTTTGCTTTACAAAGAAAATTCACCTAAATTAGCGAATAATAATTTTTATGAATATCAGATGAGGTTGATCTGTATCTGATAGTATCATAAGTTGATAATGTGATGAAAGTAGTAGTAGTAGTAGTACTTGTTGTTGTTGTTCTTGTTGTAGTGGCAGTAGTACTAACAGTAGTGATAGGAGAAATAGTAATGCTTGTGATAACAGTAGTAGTAGTAGTAGTAGTAGTAGCAATAGTACTGATAGGAGTGATATTAATAGTAGTGATAGTAGTAGTAGTAGTTGTTGTTATTGTAGTAGTAGTAGTGATACGAGAAAAAGTAATGCTAGTGATAGTTGTAGTAGTAGTAGTAGTAGTAGTAGTGATAGTAGTAGCAGTAGTAGTATTAGTATTAGTAGTAGTAGTAGTAATAGTAATAGCAGTAGTAGTAGCAACAGTAGTGATAGGAGTGATAGTAATAGTAATGACAGTAGTAGTAGTAGTAGTAGTAGTAGTAGTAGTAATAGCAGTAGTAGTAGCAACAGTAGTGATAGGAGTGATAGTAATAGTAGCGACAGCAGTGGTAGTAGTAGTAGTAGTGATAGTAGTAGCAATCGCAGCAGTAGTATTGATAGTAGTAGTGTTAGTGGCAGTAGTAACAGTTGTAGTAGTATTAGAAGTAGGAGGAGGAGTAGTACAGCAGTCGTAGTAGCAGGGATAATTATGGTTGCTAGTGGTAGTAATAGAAGTAGTTTTAGTAGTAACTGTACTGTTAGTGGTAGCATTAGTAGTAGTATTGATTAATTAAGTAGTAGTTGTAAGCAATGTTAATAGTAGTAGTAGTAGTGCTAGCACTAGTAATTTTAGTAGTAGTGCAGTAGCAATATTAGTAAGTAGTAGTGGCAATAGTTTTAGTAGTAACTGTACTGTTAGTAGTAGCATTATTAGTATTAATCAATTGATTAGTAGTAGTAGTGATAGTGGTAGTATTGGCAGTCGTAGTCGTAATAGTGTTTGTAGTAGTGTTAGCACTAGTAATTTTAGTAGTAGTACAGTACTAGCAGTAGTAAGTAGTAGTAGTGATATTACTGAAAAATTATAATTCAGTTTCCTATTTACATGTCCGTTTAATAAATCGTGTTATCACCCTGATATCACCTTGTTATCACTCTGCTATCACCCTGTTATCACTCTGCTATCACCCTGTTATCACTCTGTTATCACCCTGTTAACACCTTATTATCACTGTTATCACCCTGTTATCACCCTGTTAACACCTTATTATCATTCTGTTATCACCCTGTTATCACTCTGTTATCACCCTGTTAACACCTTATTATCACTGTTATCACCCTGTTATCACCCTGTTAACACCTTATTATCATTCTGTTATCACCCTGTTATCACTCTGTTATCACCCTGTTATCACCTTGTCTATGGCCTCCTCTACCTTCTCACCTCTGTTACCCAATGTCTCTTTGTAATGCGAGTATCAAATTTACTCTGAAAATGGATTTTTGTCAGTAGTCTTTCAAGTAGCGCTCTGAAAAAAAAACAAAGTTAATTTGAAACTCTTTGATGTTTTCTCGACTGAAAAAGTAATCTTGAAATACCAGATTTTCCCTGGCAAAAGACTTGATAATCCTCTCTTATATGTATACGATATAATTGATATAAATATTAGTAATAGTCAATGGACGTGGGAACTAAAAATCATTGCTGATTGAGTGGAGCTGAAACTTAGTTGATTGGATTTGAAAGGAAAGAAGCGGTTGCGCCGCTCGCTTTCTAATTGAATTTCTCAAGACTTATTGAGTTTGCTACCTCCAAACTTCTGCCAAATACGTTCTAGCCAAAGATAATTTCATAACAAAATGATAACACGTCATAAACTACTGCCAGTTTATCGTAATAGTATTAAATTGTCATTTATTTTTGCAATTTTTTATCTTCAAAATTAGGGCGAGTTAAAAATTAGGGCGAGTTAAAAATTGGGGCGAGTTGAAAATTGGGGCGAGTTAAAAATTAGGGCGAGCTTGATATCAGGGCGAGTTTCGTATTGGACGCCTTACGGGCGAACGAACATTAACAAGGCGCCAAAAATTCCATAAGGGAAACGCCATACGTAAAGAGATACGCTGCAACGCTGTGTATGGGGGGAAACAATGGAATGCTCTTCCAACGCCATCTAGCGGCTCTTTGGAAAAGCATAACACAGTTTAAATCAAATTTTTAAATCACTCTCTCAATTAAAATGTTTTCTGATATACAGAACAGATAGCTAAAAAAGAAATCTATCAATTGACATATAACGAAGAGGTTAATAAAGTCTTATATTAAGTAAATTTTACGACTGAGTTAGTGTATGCTTTCTACGGGGCCATCGAGATTCGTGACGCGGGAAATACGATTTGGCGCCAAGAGACTTGTGTGTCATGCCCGCCGGCCGCGGTGGCTCATGAATGGAACCCAACGCCAAGCGGGGGTAAACAACGGGAGGGTGCCCGACTCTGCAGCCCTTGTCCAAGCGTCTCGGTTGAAGAATTTCCCTTTTTTAAAACTTAATTGTATTCTGTAGACATTAATCTCTGAATTTTTGTAAAAATTTCGAGGATTCTTGTTGATTTTTGAATCGAGAAATTTGTTTGAAAAAAATTCGAAGTTGCGCGTTAACTGAGAAAAGGAAAAGGCAGTCGACTTGTTTGGCGGGCTTGCGGTTGTTGTTTCCCTTTTTTTTGGCTTTTGTGTTGCTGATATCAGTATCGATAACAACAGAAAATGATTCTGAAATCACTAAAATATTGATCTGCAATACTCAAAGGTAATTTTTAGTGATAGAATGAAAATAACAACGTTTTGAAAACCTAGAAGCCCTGGGAGGTAACCGGATGTGAGGCCATTTGGAAAACTTGATTTTTCTATGAAAAAATTTGTCTTGAAAATATTACAAATACCTCAGACTGTTAGTTTAATGAACAAAGTTTTCTTTTTTTGTCCAAAATAAACTCAACAAACAGTTGGCAGTTTTTAAGAAAAGTCTTCAAAAATGGACTTGGCTTCGCAGCTTCTTCACAGGGCGGGTATAACCCACACGATCAAAGGTAACTACTAAACGTTATTTGTTTTACGTTATTTAAATTCGTTTTAACTTTCCAGGCTACGGGAGCCTGACGAAAAAGTCTGAAGATGACCTCCCTGTCCACGTGACCCCGCAGTGTGTCCCACAGAGCCTTTCCCGAGGCCTTCACAGCTCGGGAATCCTGAACGAGCCGTTCACTTCACCCAAAACGACTTCAGTCGGCAAAAAAACTTCTTCGGCACGTAAAAGTGAAAGCAAACAGTGCAAGGTTCGGACCTTTATCGATGAACCAACCCTGTAATTTTTTTTTATTTTCTTTTTTTTTAAGGTGAGGAGGCGATTAGATTTGGAATCGCTACCTTCGCCTGCAGTCCCTGATTCTTGCTTTAAAACCCCTAAAGCCAAACGAAGCAGAAACTCATCAGAATCGAGTATTAACTCCAGCACGTTCAGCCCCTCGCCTCTTAAAGGTACCGTTATTTACATGTGATATTAATATGAAACACTAAATAAATCATTTCTGCTTTCAGTTCAGGCCGCTGCGCTTAACTGCGACAAGACTCGTTACGATTCGTCGCTCGGGTTGTTAACCAAACGTTTTCTCAGTTTGCTCAAAACTTCGGAAAACGGGATCCTGGACCTAAACCAGGCCTCAGTGGCCCTTTCAGTGCAGAAAAGGCGCATTTATGATATTACTAACGTTCTGGAAGGCATTGGACTGCTGGAAAAAATCTCAAAAAATAATATTCAGTGGAAGTAATGCGTAGTTTTAATTTAAATCCATTATAATGAATTATAATGAATATTAATGTAATATTTAAAGGGGCGATAGTGCTGGCGAATGGATGAACGAAGAGAAAGAATTAAATCACCAATTAACTTCTTTGGAGATGAAGGAAAATCAATTGGACCATTTAATTACAGAAGCTGGTAATTATTGTATTATTATTTGGTTTATTCAATTTTAATAAAATGTCGTTAAAAATTTTAGAATTGCAATTACGGCTTCTCAACGAGGAGAAGCATTTTGCTTACGTTTCGTACGCGGATCTGAAAAGTATCGAAGGTTTTCAGAACAAAACGATTATGGCAGTGCGGGCACCGCCAGAAACAAAACTACAAGTAAATTATTACAATTTATTATCTTTAACATGATTACTATTGTTAATTAAATCAAGGTACCTCTTCCGAGCGAGACGGAAGAAGGCAAGTACCAGATATACCTGAAAAGCGAGAGTGGAGAAATCGAAGTTTTCTTGTGTCCGGAAGATGATTCGCTAAACTCGTCACCTTGCTCAAGGCCTCCTACTCGAGTTGACGGACGAATGTCTCCCGCAGCTGGGCCGAGCAGGCAGTTGTTCGCGGATGGGGATGGGCACTTCCTGAGCCATTCTCGAGATACGGGCTTTGACCTGTCCTCCATGGCCTCATACAATGAGGCGTTCCTCTCGCTCGAGCCGCCGCTCTCTGATTCTGACTACACCTTCACGATGGGTGAGAGCGAGGGAGTGGCCGATTTGTTCGATTTCCCGTTTTAAAGTGTCCCTGCTTTGAAAAAGTTCATGGTTAAACAACAGTTGCAGATGCTACCTCCCTGTTCCACCTTTAATTGGAAAACAAATATTATTTGATGAATTTCACAATGCTCGACATTTGATTTGCCGCCCTTTTTTTTTGTTTTGGCACAAGTTTGCTATTTAACTTGAACCCTGTCATAACATATTTGGAACTTCCCAAAACGTACGCTAATTGTTTTGGTTTTATTGTTTTAATGAAGTATTTTTAAATAGTACAATCTCTTAGAATAGGCGAAAAATAAACGCATTTCTAGAAAAAGTATCACGTACCAGTTATCACTCCACTCTTAGAAAGAATTTCTTCTTAAAAATTAATTAAACGTATACAGTCTACTAACGAAAAATGTTTTATTTACCAATGAATCAATATTAACTCACAAGTGTGCGGGACGAACAGTTCAAAAGGCAAACCGTTAACTTCCTAATGTTGACTGATTCGAATTTCCCGCCAAATTCTTGTTTGTTTTGAATAAGTACGTAGTTCACAAATCTACCGCCTGGTGGCGTAAACATTTTATTATTTCTCGATAATAATCAAGTATAATAAAATAAATAATTTAAAGTGTTTTTATTATATTTATACATTGCTGTTGATATTAATTCTAGATAAGTGGTTTTTGCAAATAATTTAATTAATTCTATTTGTTGTCCTGTTGTATACGTAGTTCTAGTTTCTGCCGCTTGGTGGCTACGGCAATATTTACCTTTCAAAACCGGTTCCACACGTTGTTTCCCTCGCAGACGCGATCGCGCGTTCACGCGGGAAGGTTGACTGTTGTGGCTCCGCATCAAACGTAAAATCTGTTTCGCCAAAATCGTGGAAAAAAATCTTAGAAAAGTGCAGTAAACAGTGCAATAAAATATTATAAATGTTCACTTGTACTCTTTCGTAAAGTAGTGAGAATAATGCAAGCCAAGAAACGTTATATACTTTTATTTCTCTCCTGTGCCTTCCTGGCTCTTTGCTACTTAGGTGGCTACAGATTAAAAGAAAGTCTACAAAAATCTAGGCGACATGTTTTCGTTTTTGACTCGTTCCTCGACAGAAACGAGGCCCTCGATTCCCGAGATCTCCTGTCTCCTCGATCAAGAAAAAACGTGGCTTGGGAAACGACAAAAACCAAGTCCTGCCGCATGGACACCTGTTTCGATTTCAGTCTATGCTCGACGGGAAAGTTCCTCGTTTATGTCTACCCGCAGAACAGTACTGAGAAAGCGCCCAGCACGACGTACACCAAAATAATCAACGTTATCAGGGAGTCTGTGTATTTTACAGCAGATCCCGGCCAAGCTTGTCTCTTGGTCCTGGCGATCGACACTCTGGACCGCGACTCACTTTCTCCCGATTACGCTCGAGACGTCCAGTCGCAACTCGCTCGCCTAAGTCACTGGAACGGTGGGCAAAATCACGTAATATTCAATTTCTATTCAGGAACGTGGCCCGACTATGTCGAGGATCTCGGTTTCGACCCCGGGAAAGCCGTCCTGGCCAAGGCGAGCATTTCGCTAGCTTCGTATCGCCCGGGGTTCGACGTCTCGCTGCCCCTGGTTCACAAGGAGCATCCGGAAAAGGGCGGAGATGTCGTCCCGTTCTACGCAGACAACTTTCCGGGCAGCAAAAATATTTTACTCGCTTTTAAAGGGAAGAGGTACGTCTACGGGATCGGCTCGGAAACGCGGAACTCGCTCTACCATTTGCACGACGGGAAAGATATCGTCATGGTGACAACATGCAGGCACGGCAAGAACTGGAAGGACCTCAAAGACGAGAGATGTGAAGCAGATAACCAGCAATACGACAGGTAATGTTATTATTATATTATATTAATTATTTTTAGTTTTTTTAATTATTTAATTGTTTATTTATGTTTTAATTTTTTAAAAATTTATTCTGAAATTTATTTGTTTTATCTATTTTATCATTGATGAAATTATTCAGTTTAATTTAAATGATTAATATCTAATTAAGACCTTACAAGGTCACTGATTATACCTACCCCTCTACTACGGACAGACGTATCAAATACGTTTATTGTCAGATGTCGCTTGAAAACGTCTCTAAAAATCACAGAAAAATTTGAGAAACATTTTGGTATCAAGAAAGTTGAAAAATTATTTTAAATTAATTTAATAACGGTGTCCGCTATAGGGAGGCTATCGGGAGTATCGTATATGCTCTGCTAACACTATCGGAATTAATATTTTATTCTTATAAAATTCAATTATAAATTTAGTACGAAAATATTAATTATAATTATTTATTGACGTGCATGACTACTTTACTAATAGCAGTTATTATAAATTTCATTATTTTCTATTTTATTATTATTTTTTTTATTTCATTAAAGCACGTAGGCCTAGGCCCATGGCTGGTACAAGATTATATATGAACAAATATAGAAAAGTCAGGAAACTGAAACTGAGTAATCTAAATATTTTATTATTTATCGACATATAAATTACTATTTATTTATTTCTTCTCGGCTTAGGCGGTAGGCCTATTGCCACGTAAGATTTGCATACACTTTAAACAAATGGTTCGATTGTATGGAAATTTTTGCTGTTTGAAATTTTCAAAATATAAGTTGCTATTTCACTATTTACTATAAAGAAAAATTTTGCTATTTATTGATAAAATTAATTTAAAATTGTAATACACAGTAAAATAATTATAAATAATAATATTTAATATAAAAATAATAATAAAATAAAATAAAGACGTAGATTTTAGACGTAAAATAATAGTGAATTAAAATAATTATAATTAATAATATATAATATATAAAGAAAAATAAAATAAAATTATTAAAAATAATATTAAATTAATTCAAAATAATAATAAATAATAAAATATAATTTAAATTCTTGCACTCAGTTAGTAATTAGCCATGGGCATAGGCCTACATGCTAGTATGAAATACAAAAAGAATATATAATTTAAAAATAATAGTAAAATAAAATAATTCACAATAATATTAAGTTAGTTTAAAATAATTAAAAATAATAATATATAATATAAAAATAATAATAAAATAAAGACGTAGATTTTAGACCTAAAATAATATAAAATTAAAATAATTAAAAACAACATTAAATTAATTTAATTAATTATAAATAATAATATATCATAAAAAAATAATATTAAATTAAGATAATTCAAAACGATATTAAATTAATTTAATTAATTATAAATAATAATATATCATATAAAAATAATATTATATTAAAATAATTCAAAACAATATTAAATTAATTTAAAATAATTAGATATAATAATATATAACATAAAAATAATTTTAAATTAAGATAATTAAAAACAATACTAAATTAATGTAAAATAATTCAAAACGATATTAAATTAATTTAAAATAATTACAATTAATAATATATAGTATAAAAATAATCATAAAATAACACAAAGAAGTAGATTTTCTGGTGAAAGTATTTTTCCTCACTGTTATCTTATCTCAAGTGTCGTTGTGAATGTGAACTGGTTTTTTACGCTTTTTCACAAACCAAAGGGGGTCGAAAACTCCCAATAATCAGCTCATGTTATCAGTGTTATCATATGTTATCAAATAATCTCCGTACACCTTTCCTCGCAGTTTCGGACCCCCCCCTTGTCATAGACTTTCCATTTCTCTCTCTTAAAACATTATTATTATTATTATTATTATTATTATTATTTATTATTATTTTATTATTGTTATTTTATACAAATAATAAGAAATTTAAAAGATTTTTTGAACAATAATAAATTGGAAATTATATTTTAAATTATACAGAAAATTATAATTTATGTCATGTATTATTAAGTATTATTATTATTATTATTACAGAAATAATAAGAAATTTAAAAAATTTTTCCTAACGAAAAATAACTTGGAAATTATATTTAAAATTATATTAAATTAATAAATTATTAAAATCATAAGTTATTTTATTTATTAATAAATATTATTATTATTATTACAGAATTAATAAGGAATTTAAAAAATTTTTCCCAACCAAAAATAACTTGAAAATTATATTTAAAATTATATTAAATTAATAAATTATTAAAATCATAAGTTATTTTATTTATTAATAAATATTATTATTATTATTACAGAATTAACAAGAAATTTAAAAAAATTTTCCCAACCAAAAATAACTTGGAAATTATATTTTAAAATCATATATAAAATCATAAGTTATTTAATTTATTAATAAATATTATTATTATTGAAACGTGTACTGAGGCTGGAATCCTCTGTGGGATTATGGCCTTATGTAGCAACGTTTGAACAATTTTGAATCAAAATGAGTTAGCTGAGAAAGTTTGAACACTTTGCTGAGAATTTCTTTTAGCAGATGAGATGAATGAAAAGGAAAAAATGAACAAGTACTTAACGTATGTATGGTTACATAAAAACCTACCACCACCCAATAGTAAGATAAATATGGAGGATAGCTAATCTTAATAACAGTCTACAACACTAACGTACTACAAAACATTTTTTTGTGCTTTTATATTGTAGAAATTATATTGGAAATTACAGAATATATAGAAATTAGAAATAGAAATTATATTATATTTGAGAAATTATGTTCTAAATTTTAAATAAAACTTAAAGGTTATGTTATGTATTATTAAATATAGTATTGAAATAAATTGAAAATTGCATTTTAAATCATACATAAAATCATAAGTTATGTTATGTATTAATAAATATTATTATTATTATTATTATTATTATTATTACAGAAATAATAAGAAATTTAAAGTTTTTTTCCTTCTTCTTTTGGGTGCAAATAAATTGGAAATTGTATTTTAAATTATACATAAAAATCACATTTTATGTTATGTATTAACAATTATTATTATTATTACTTTTACAGAAATAATAAGAAATTTAAAAGATTTTTCCCAACCAAAATTAACTTGGAGATTATTATTATAGTTTGTGTATTGACTGAAATCCTTTACAGTGGATCATAGTCGAACTCTTTGTTTTAGTGCATTCAAACAGAAAAAGCTCATTTAATTGAACATTGCTAATTTGAGAGAACGAAAGAAAAGAAAAAAAAAACACAGTAACAACAAGAAACATAAAAAAATAATAGTGAAGAGTAAACAAAGCTATCTGCATAACACGATAATTGAGTTTAACGGAGTATTTTTATCGATGATTAGGTTTTTGAAAAACGTTTTGACTGTACAGAGAAACTGGCTATTGCTGAGACGTAGACGGGATTCGATAGTATAGATTTGTCGAGCTGCTTCCTTCGGGTGATTCTCTGAAGTCGTAGCCTTTGGTCGGAATATTTGGGGCAGGCGGTCAAAAAGTGTTTCACCGTCTCTCGAACTCCTGGGCAATGCGGGCAGTCGGGAGACTCCACTAAGTGGAATCTCGCCAGGTACTCGTTCAAGGGAATGTGACCCATTCTCAGCTGAGAGACGATGGAATCTTCTCGACGCGATGCTCCTCTAGTGAGATGGGATTTTGCCGGTGTTACTTTTGCTTGAATTCCGTATAAATGTCTTCCTTTGGGTGTCTGATCCCATCTCTTCTGCCACTGTTCTACGTAATAGTTCAAGAGACTGTATCTGATGGCTGAGGCAGGAACTTGTTGTGGAGATACTCGAATTGATTCATCTGCTGCTGCCTCTTTTGCTGCTTGGTCTGCTCTTTCATTCCCTGGGATTCCGCGGTGGCCTGGGATCCAGTTGATGGATATCTCGTGCTGGGATTTGGTGCAAGCTCGGAGAATGTTGGAGATGTTCTTGCAGTTGTTTTGTGCTTTGAGGGTGTGCAGGGCGGTTACTGTAGAAAGACTGTCGGTAAATATTTTAACTGTGGCTCGTTCTTTGTGAAAGTCGGAATTAAATCTGATGGCTTCCTGGATAGCAGCCGCTTCTGCTTGAAAGATTGAACTGGTATTCGGTAGTCTAATTCTTGAAGGTTCACGTAAAGGAAAGGCCTGATCCGCGTCATACAAAATGAAGGCGGCACCCACTCCTTTTTCGCTTTTGGATCCGTCAGTAAAGATGTGTATGACTGGTTTATCCGAGGCGTCTGTATGCGTTGTCCGGTTAGCTTGGGAAAGACTGGTTGGAATTTGAGGTATTTTCCAGGGTGGTGTTAATTTGGGTTTTTCTTCGACGTCTCCGGAATTGGGGGCGATTTGGTTGAGAAGGAAGTGTTTCGATAGTGCTGGGGACTGAGCGAAGTTTCTGTCTGTGTCCTCTCTCGCAAGCCAGTGGTAGCAAGGGTGTTGGTCTCCATACTGCTTAATTCGTAGAATCTCGTGGAGACGGTAGAGTTCCAGCTGGAGATCTATTGGAAGGAGACGTGCCTCCACATCAAGAGCTTCCAGAGGGCTTGTGGAGAGGCATCCTGTAATTTGTAACGCAGCTTGACGCTGAAGTTGTTGGAGTTTTCTAAGTCTTGTTGCCGTGAGATCTGACCACGCAAGGCAGCCGTATCTCAATATTGGAAGAAGAGTTACCCTGTAGAGGGTCCGAAGGATCTCTTTTTTGAGTCCCCAGTTTTGTCTCGCGAAATATTTTAGTTTAGTGAGGATATTTGAAGATTTTTGAACGATAAAGTCAATGTGGTTAGTCCATTTTAGTTTTTTGTCCAGTACAACGCCGAGATAGTCTATAGCAGGTAGGATTCGCTGAATCTCTCCTTTGAATATAACTGGAACTTCCGGATTTTTTCTTTTTCTTGAGAAGTGTATGATCTGTCTTTTCTTGTCTCCGAAGACCATCCGGTTTTCGACCGCCCATTCGTCTGCAGCTTGAAGGGCTTTTTTCCACATAAGGCTTGTTTGTCTCGATTGTTTTGCCTCGGCAGAATATCGTGGTATCGTCTGCGAAGGCTTGAGCAGTAATGTTCGGGATTCGGTTTAACCGCGTCAGGCAACTGTCAGTCGCTAGTGTGAAGACTATAGGTGATAAGGGAGATCCTTGAGGGACTCCTTGGTTTATTCTATGAAGATCGCTTCGTTGTCCACGATAGTTAGAGACTTGTAGGGACCTGTTCTGTAAAAAGGTCGTCATCCAGGTTTGTAAATACAGGGGAAGACCCTTTTGTTTCAGAGCTGTGACGATCAAGGTGTGATCTAATTTATCAAAAGCATTTTCCATATCGAGTTTAACCACCGTAACGGTTCCGTGCTTTTTAAACGTGTCTTTGATGCTTTCTACTAAATTCAGTATTGCATCTTGGGCGGAGATGCCTCTTCTGAACCCAAACTGCAGGGGATGAAGAGATTTGTTCTTTTCAACAAGGAACAAAATCCGTTTTGCAATTATTTTTTCAAATAATTTCCCCATTGTATTCAACAGTGAAATCGGTCGGTAGTTTTTCGGATCACTGTAGTTTTCTCTACCCGGTTTTGGGAAGAGCAGAACCTTTGCGAATTTCCATGTGTTTGGGTAGTAACTCATGGAGAGCGAGGCATTGTATATCTTTAATAAACTGTTCTGGATGGATGGTAGGGTATTTTTCAAGACTATAACTGGGATTCCGTCTTCCCCGGGGGCTGAGTTTTGTTTTGTCGTTGCAATTGTTAAGTGTAGTTCTACGGGAGTTACTTGGGGAAAGCTGGAGCATCTTGAGGTCGGCGTAGACGAGCTAGAAGAGTCGGGCATAAGTTGCCCTAGTCCCAGCTTTGTCGCTGCGAGATTTAGAGCTTCCCTTTCATCCTTCGAAGGTTCTCCGTTATCATCTACGAAGCAGAGCTTTTGTTCTCTAAGTTGATTCCTTCGTATAGTTTTTTGGTAGAGGTCCCACGTCCTCTGCATGTCGGCTGTGTTGATAGTTTGTTGGGAAAAGGCTCTTTTTGTTTTGCGGATTTCTTTTTTCAGTCGGGCTTTGTTTATTTTCATATTTGTTAATGACTCGATGTCCCTTTTGATACGCCAGATTTTCTCAAATCGGTTAACCTTCCGTCTCTGTAGTTCAAGTTCTTTGGTCCACCAAGGCTGGAAACGTCTGGGAGGTTTTGTTTCGGGTACAGAGAACCTCAGGCCTTTTTGAAGAATGTTGGTCAGCTGGGATACGTGCGCGTCTAAAACCTCTGGTGAAGTTATCTCAGATTGAAGTATTAGGTTCGAGTCTATCTCTGCTTTGACAAAAGAGTTCAATTTGTTCCAGTCTGCTTTTTTATAGTTACGGGACGGGTTTATGTTTTGGACTGAGCTTTCTGGAGAAGAGATCTGACCCTGCAGAGCTGTGTGATCCGACGAGGTGGTCCAATCTCTACAAACCTGTACTTGGTCTAGTTTTGGTTGGAATGTGGAAGAGGAGATTGCCAAGTCAATAGTCGAGGTACAGCCATATGGACTTATGTATGTATATTCGTAAGGTTCGCTGACGAGTACGGAGTCTGTGGATTCTAAGAAAGCCACTAGCTCCTGCCCGTACACATCAAGTCGAGAGTCCCACAGTGGGTGGTGCGCGTTAAAATCTCCGCAAAGCAAAAAGTTGGAAAAGGGTTGAAGAGCTGAGTTTAGCCACATTAGCTCATTCCGGAAGCGTTCGACTGCCGATTGAGAGGTTTCGTTCGGTTGTTTTGGTTGTCTGTAATATGATACAATGAGCAAATCCAGAGGCTTCCATATTATGGACGAAGCAAAACGAGAGCATATGTGCATCTCCCAGTTGCTCGCTGATATTTCGTTGTTCACTAGAATGGCTGATTTTGAATCTGCTTCTGTGATAACCGACCATCCTGTGGGTCTGAACGTTTCAAGGAGTTGGGGAATTTCTTGACACAGCAAGATCCTGGTATTTGTTTTATTTGCGCTGTTGATGAGGCTATGGAGAACCGGCCAACTTTTTTGCATATTAAGTTGTGCAAATTTTAGTTCGTTCGATTTCTTAGGCATAGATATGCTGCAAACGGGTGACTATTTCTTGGAATTTCGGGCACAATTTTGACCATGGGAGTTCGGTTTGAACCACAGACCAATACAGACGTTTTCTCAAGTGCTCCCCACAAACTTTTCGAAAAGTACGTTGGTGAAACGAAGAAAAACTCAAAAAGTTCATAGATTCGAGTAATACTCTTTCACGGTCCAGGACCGAATCTTCTAAAAGTTATATGTGACACTCTTCAAACTCTGCTATAGTGGTAAACCATATCAATTATTTCAGTGTAAACGGTTACAGTTTTTGTGAGGAAAAACGATCGTACTGTATCTAGGCCACCCAAGCCAGGGGCCTTAACTGAGATTTCTTGGAAACGGCAAGAAACAACCCTTAAAATCGGTAAGTCCGAAGAGGACCATGGATCCTCCAGGCAAAATGAGTCAGAAAGGATTCAAGGAAAAGCAGTGTGACATCTGCAAAGAGAAGTTTCGGCCTGCTTCGGGAGCGCATAAATATTGTGATTCGTGTAAAGAATCCGGAAGAAAAAGGAAAACAACAACGCCAGAAGAAGCACACTTAGAGAAGACCGTCCACGCTTTGAACGAAGAGAGCGTGGATCTTTCCCCAAACGCTGAAACGCCTTCAACTTCCTCCCGATCCAACACGGATGATTCGTCAAGCATCAACAACGAGGACAACTTCTATACTCAAATGGCCAACAAAGATGCGGAAATCGCAAATCTGAAGAAACAGCTACTCGAAAAAGACGAAGAGATCAGGACACTGAAGAACCTTCTAGCGGAGAAAGTTTTGATTCAGGTAAAGGCTCAACCCTCACAACAAACTCGCTCCTACGCGCAAGCGGCGGCAAGCGGCCTGGCTGAACCGTCCACTTCAGCCAACGCAACCACCCCCAATCAGCCGACCATTCCGAACAATACGGTGATTCAGCATTCGAAAAAAGCGACGCTGTTTTTAACAGCTTCTTCTCAACAAGCTAAAGAAGTACTCACTAACAAGAAAATAGACGATATCCTCAACTCAGTAACAGGGGGTCCAGTTGCCCAAAAGATGCATTGGAAAGCGAATAGATGCGTCCTGACATTCCCGGATAAAAACCAAAGAGACAACGCATTGAAAACCTTCCTCTCGAAAAAAGACACACTCCAGATTACAAATGCCCATGCCCCGACCGATGAGTATCCAGTTCTCATCAAACGCGTTCCAGTCGAGGAGGTGACCCAGCTTATCACCGAACTCACTCTAAGGAACCCGATTCTGAAGGATAAAGTCCACTCGGCGAACTTCACCTTCAAGAAAAAGGATGACAAGGGAAATTTCATTGGAGGGCACTTGAAAGTGACTCTCACGGATCCGGTAGCACAAACGGCTATCCTCGAGGAAGGAAAAATTTTCATGTTCAACAGAGTCTTCCCAGTTGAATACCTACGAATCGAAACTCTTGTCACACGCTGCTTTAAGTGCCAAGGGTTCAGCCACGTAGCCAAAAATTGTAAGAATCCCCAAAAATGCGCCAAGTGCGGCAAAGATCACGACACCAGGGCTTGCAAGGAAAATCCGGAAAGTCCAACCTGCAGCAACTGCAAAGATAGTCACTACACATGGTCATATTATATTGTCAATTATACATAGAATCATAATTTATGTTATGTATTATCAAATATTATCATTATTATTATTACAGAGATAATAAGAAATTTAAAAGATTTTTCCCAACCAAAATAAATTGAAAATTAATATTATAAATCATAAAAATTAATAAAATAAATCATAATTTATGTTACGCATTATTAAATATTATTATTACTATTATTATCACAGAAATAGCAAGAAATTTAAACGATTTCTCCCAACCAAAAATAACTTGGAAATTATATTTTAAATCATACATAAAATCATAAGTTATGTTATGTATTAATAAATATTATTATTATTATTATTATTATCATTATTATTATTATTATTATCAGTATTATTATTATTACAGAAATAATAAGAAATTTAAAGATTTTTTTTCTTCTTCTTTTGGGTGCAAATAAATTGGAAATTATATTTTAAATCATATATAAAATCATTAGCTATGTTATGTATTAATAAATATTATTATCATTATTATTATCATTATTATCATTATTATTATCATTATTATCATTATTATTATTATTACAGAAATAATAAGAAATTGAAAGATTTTTTTCTTCTTCTTCTTTTGGGTACAAATAAATTGGAAATTGATCCTGGCGTATTTTTGGGCCCTTTAATTATCAGCGCACGTGGGTCGCATGTGTTAACGTGACATCCGGTCATTTTAAGCGTAAAAATTCCAAGGGGGGGGTCCGAAACTTCTAATAATTTCCGTACACCTAGGTCCTGTTATCATATGTTATCAACCTGTTATCTCCACCATTGTTTCCACTTTTCAATTTTCCCCTTTTTCCCCCCTCCGTGCAAGAATATAAAGGGTCTAGATTTCCTCTTTACTCTCTTCCCTGCTTCTTCTTCCCTTTTCAGACCCCTTTTCCCCCCGTTTTCAGGGAATTTCCCTGCAGAAGTGGAAACACTGATCTCCACTTTATCTCCCTGTTATCATATGTTATCAACCTGTTATCTCCACCATTATTTCCACTTTTCAACTTTTCCATTTTCCTCCTTTTCCCTGATCTTTCCCCTTTTTTCCCCCCTCCGTACAAGAATATACAGGGTCTACATCTCCTCTTTACTCTCTTCCCTTCTTCTTCTTCTTCCCTTTTCAGATCCCCATTTCCCCCCCGTTTTCAGGGAATTTCCCTGCAAAAGTGGAAATACCGATCTCCACGTTATCTCCGTGTTATCATATGTTATCGAATAATCTTCGTACACTTTTCCTCGGAGTTTCGGACCTGTGATTCTCTCGTTGGTTTTTACCGTATAAGGATTCTTGAAGATTCACAAAGATTCTTGATAAGATTCTTGTACTTTGTCGTCGTCGGAGTGCGACAATTATCAGGTATGTGACAAAAGCTTCGAGTTACGTTGAAAAGATACACAGAATCACACAGTGCCTTTGATCTTTGGAATTGCGAGACAAAAAGCTCAAGATTCACAAAGATTCTTGAAGATTCTTGTAAGATCCTTGAAGGATTCTTGGAGATTCGTAAAGATTCTTGTAAGGTTACCGTAAGGTGAATTAAGATTCTCGTGAGAGTCTTAAAGATTCACAAAGATTCTTATAAAATGTCTATTAGATTTACAAAGATTCTTGTAGGATTCTTGAAGGATTCTTGGAGATTTACAAAGATTCTTGTAGGATTCTTGAAGGATTCTTGGAGATTCATGAAGGATTCTTAGAGATTCATGAAGGATTCTTGGAGGATTCTTGGAGATTCATGAAGGATTCTTGTAAGATTCCTGAAGGATTCTTGGAGATTCATGAAGATTCTTGAAGGATTCTTGGAGATTCATGAAGGATTCTTGTAAGATTCCTGAAGGATTCTTGGAGATTCATGAAGATTCTTGAAGGATTCTTGGAGATTCATGAAGGATTCTTGTAAGATTCCTGAAGGATTTTTGGAGATTCGCAAAGATTCTTGAAGGATTCTTGGAGATTCATGAAGGATTCTTGGAGGATTCTTGGAGATTCATGAAGGATTCTTGTAAGATTCCTGAAGGATTCTTGGAGATTCATGAAGATTCTTGTAAGATTCTTGAAGGATTCTTGAAGGTTCACAAAGCTTCTTGTAAGATTCTTGAAGGATTCTTGGAAATTCGCAAAGATTCTTGTAAGGTTACCATAAGGTTCATTAAGATTCTCGTGAGAGTCTTAAAGATTCACAAAGATTCTTACAAAATTTCTATTAGATTTACAAAGATTCTTGTAAGATTCTTCAAGGATTCTTGGAGATTCATGAAGGATTCTTGGAGATTCACAAAGATTCTTGAAGGATTCTTGGAGGTTCGTGAAGATTCTTGTAAGGTTACCGTAAGGTTCATTAAGATTCTCGTGAGATTCTTAAAGATTCTTTTAAGATTCTTGTAAGATTCATGAATCTTCAAAATTCTTTACGTAATTTATTATTAATATTTAATAATATTATTTTTATTTATTTGTTTGATTACTAAACTACTATATTTTAATATTTATTTTATATGTTTTTTACATTGTCAGTTTGATGTTATCAGTGTTATCAACATGTTGTCACAGTGTTATCAGGTTGTTATCAGATGCTGGGCGAACCATTTGACCAAGGGGTCCGAAACTCCAAGGAAAAGTGTACGAAGATTATTTGATAACACGGAGACGATATGGAGATAACAGGCTGATAACAGTGATAACATGACCTGAGCGTACAAAAGATTATTGGAAGTTTCGGACCCCCTTGATGTGGGTTATTTGATTAAGTTAAAGGTAAGATTATTTGATAACACGGGGATAACAGATTGATAACAGTGATAACAGTGATAACATGACCTAAGTGCACGAAAATTATTGGAAGTTCCGGACCCCCTTGATTTGGATTATTTGATGAAAATTAAGGTAAGATTATTTGATAACACGGGGATAACAGGTTGATAACAGTGATAACATGACCTAAGTGTACGAAAATTATTGGAAGTTTCGGACCCCCTTGATCTGGGTTATTTGATTAAGTTTAAGGTAAGATTATTTAATAACACGGAGATAACAGGTTGATAACAGTGATAACATGACCTAAGTGTACAAAGGTTATTGGAAGTTTCGGACCCCTTGATCTGGGTTATTTTATGAAGATTAAGGTAAGATTATTTGATAATACGGAGATAACAGGTTTGATAACAGTGATAACATGACCGAAGTCTACGAAAATTATTGGAAGTTTCGGACCCCGTTACCTTTGACAGTTGAAGGGCAACACCCATTGTTGGGCGATTATAAATCTGAAGAAAAAGTGCGGAGTTATAAATATTCAGTGAAAAGCTTATGGGAAAAGTCTGTAAAAGGGTTGAATCGTGTGCTTCCCCTTTTCCCCCTTTTTCCCCTTTTTCCCCTTTTCCCCCCTCCGCTTGAAAATAACAATTTCCCCTTTTCCCCCTCAGTGCTACAGAGTAAAGCTACATTGTTAAATTCACTTTATCCTCCATTTCCTTTTTTCCCCTCTTCCCCATTTCCCTTATTTAAGGGAATTTCCCTGCAAAGTGGTTGGTTGAATCATATGCTTTGGGGTAGAGGAGAAGAAGACGTAGAGGTGATGATGAAGTAGCAGATGAGGTACAGGGTTCCCGCCGACCTGGAAAACGGGGAAATCAGGGAAAAGTCAGGGAATACAGGGAAAAGGTCAGGGAATTTGAGTTGCCACTCCGCTCAGTTTCAAACTAACCTTTGCTCAACCCTCTATGTGTTTAAAAAGTCAGGGAAAAATTGTCAGGAAAATCAGGGAAATCAGGGAAAATTCAGGGAATTTGATTAAACTTTTTCAGTGGGAACCCTGGAGGTAGGCAACAGACAAGAAGTGGAGGGAGACAAAGGTGAAGTTGATGATAGAGAGGAAGAGGAGGAAGATGATGATGGATAAGACGGAGAAAAAGACGTAGACCCAGCAGAAAATTAAGGATAGTTTCAGGACCCTGAAAATATCCTTAAAAGCACATTTTCTGGATGCCAATCAGGTTTCTGAGTGCAGTGAAATTGGCCCACTTCCAGGGTGTTCAGGACCCTGACATTGGAATACCTGAATAATACATGTTCAGGGTACTTAACAGCGTCCTGAAAAAAACGCTTATCAGGATACTTAATGGTGCCCTCAATAATCAAGATTCACAATTCTCAACACAATTTTTTTTTACTCATCCACGATGGGACGTGGTTCAGGATATTCAGGATGTGTTACGGATATCGTTCAGGATGTAGCCGACATCCTTAATTTTCCTCTGGGGAGGTGATGATAAAGTGGTAGATGAAGTAGGTAACGGACAAGGAGAAGTGGAGGAGGATAAAGGTGAAGTGGATGATAGAGAGGAAGAGGAGGAAGATGATGATGATAGCATGATCCGTCTGGAAATTCTCATAGAGTGGGCAGAATTTGGAACTGAGACTCAGTGAGATCTCACGACTTCGTAGAGTTTCTAACTGAGATCTCACTGAGTCTCAGTTCCAAATTCTGCCCACTCTATGAGAATTTCCAGTCGGGGAAGACCGAAGGAGGGAATGGAAGTAGATGATAACGAATGAGGAGATGGAGAAATCCGACTGGAAATTCTCATCTAATGTGAGATCTCAGTGAGAGATCTCACCTGAGTCTCAGTTCCAAAATCTGCCCGCTCTATGAGAATTTCCAGTCGGGAAGGCGTTGGAGTGAGGAAGATATAGATGATGAAAGGTGAGGAAAGTGAGAAGGGTAGTAATCGTGATAGAGGGTAGAGAGGATGATAATCAAGCTAAAGGAGAATAGAGGAAGTGGAAGGAGATGATGATTGTGAGGAGATGGAGGAGGATGATAACGAAGATGATAAAAAGTAGAAGAGGAGGAAGATGGATGATAAAGGGTAAGAAGAGGAAGGAAGATGATAATAATGTAGAAGGAGAAAAGAGGAAGTGGAAGGAGATGATGATTATGAGGAGATGGAGGAAGATGATAGAAAATGATAGGTGGATAGAAAATGATGGGAAGAGATGATGATAATCAAGCTAAAGGAGAATAGAGGAAGTGGAAGAAGGTGATGACTGTGAGGAGATAGAGGAAGATGATAACGGAAAAGGTGAGGAAGAGGAAGAAAGATAGGAAGAAGATGATGATAAGAAGTAGTAGAAGAGGAAGATGGATGATAAAGGGTAAGAAGAGGAAGGAAGATGATAACAGAAAAGATCAGGAAGAAGAAGAAGATAGGAAGGAGAACGTGATAAAAGGTAGAAGAATAGAGAAATGGATGATGATTAAGGGTAGGAAGTGGAAGCAAGTGATAACAATGTACAAGGAGAAAAGAGGAAGTGGAGTAGATGATGATTGTGAGGAGATGGAGGAAGATGATAACGGAAAAGATGAAGAAGAGGAAGAAGATAGGAAGGAGAACGTGATAAAAAGTTGAAGAAGAGGAAATGGATGATGATAAGGAGTAAGAAGAGGAAGGAAGATGATGATTGTCAAGAGATGGAGGAAGATGATAATAGAAAAGATCAGGAAGAAGAAGAAGATAGGAAGAAGATGATGATAAAAAGTAGAAGAAGAGGTTGAGGGATGATAAAGAGTAAGAAGAAGGAAGATGATAATAATGTACAAGGAGAAAAGAGGAAGTGGAGTAGATGATGATAAAGAGTAAGAAGAGGAAGGAAGATGATAGCGGAAAAGGTGAGGAAGAAGATAGGAAGGAGAACGTGATAAAAGGTAGAAGAATAGAGAGATGGATGATGATAAAGAGTAAGAAGAGGAAGCAAGTGATAAATGTGAGTGCAGAAAGATTAGTTTCCGTCACTTTCCTCTCTTTCCCCCACGTGCGCATAAATCTTTCACGTCTCAGTTTTCCCCTTTTTCCCCTCGCGTCATAAACCTTCCTTTCTCTTCGTTTTACTCCTTCCCTTAGTTTCCCCTTTTTAGACCCCATTTTCCCTTTTTTTTAGGGAATCTTCCCTCAAAAGCGGAATCGAATATATTTCCAACTCTTCCACTGTTATTTTCCCCTTTTTCACTCGCTCCATAAGCTCTTTCCTTTCACCTCGTTTTCCCTTATTTTTCCCTTTTGAGGCCCATTTTCCCTTTTTTAGGGAATTTCCCCTCAAAAGCAGAGTCGAATACATTTCCAACCCCGCCATTGTCAGTTTTCCACTTTTCCCTTCTCTTCATAAGCTTTCCTTTCTCTCTGTTTCCTCTTTTCCCTTATTTTCCCCTTTTTTCAGGGAATCTCCCCTCAAAAGCGGAGTCGAATACATTTCCAACCCCGCCACTGTCAGTTTTCCCCTTTTTCCCTCTCTTCATAAGCTTTCCTTTCTCTCTGTTTCCTCTTTTCCATTATTTTTCCCTTTTTCAGGGAATTTCCCCTCTAAAGTGGAAGGGAAAACACTTTCAACTTTTCCCCCACTTTTTTCACCCCCTGTTCAACCCCTATCACATTTCCCTCATTCCAAATACAGAGGGGGTGAAACACGAAGAAGTAGTCACTGTTAGTAACCTATGATAACATACTGTTAACATAATGATAACAGTGGTGATAAAAAGACTTCTGATGATAACAGAAGATAATGGAGTGTAATAGTACTAGCAATAACACTAGAAGTAGGATAACCTCTTTGTTAACTTTTGATAACACGTTGTTAACCTATGATAACAGTGGTGATAAAAAGATTTCTGATGATAACAGAAGGTAATGGAGTTTAATAGTACTAGCAATAGCACTAGAAGTGGGATAACCTCTTTGTTAACTTTTGATAACACGTTGTTAACTTATGATAACACAAACCAAGCAAACCTTTTATAAATGTAAACCGATTTGAATTATTTAAATTCTCAAACTTGCAAAAAACGACTAAGTCCAGAACTGCGCTTGATAACACGTTGATAACCCTTGATAACAGGTTGTTAACCCATGATAACACAGAAAACCGAACACTTGGTTAATTAAACTGTTAAATCGGCCAACTTTCACCCAGCAGAAAATTAAGGATAGTTTCAGGACCCTGAAAAAATCCTGAAAAGGGCATTTTCAGGATGCCAATCAGGTTTCTGAGTGCAGTGTAATTGGCCCACTTCCAGGGTGTTCAGGACCCTGACAGTCGAATGCCTGAATAATACATGTTCAGGGTACTTAACAGCGTCCTGAAAAATAAACGCTTTTCAGGATACTGAATGGTGCCCTCAATAATCAAGATTCACAGTTCTCAACACAATTCTTTTCATTCATCCACGATCGGACGTGGTTCAGGATATTCAGGATATGTTACGGATATCGTTCAGGATGTAGCCGACATCCTTAATTTTCTGCTGGGCAAACATCCTAAGCCTAGAACTGCGCTTGATAACCCTTTCATAACCCTTGATAATATGTTGATAACCCTTTGATAACCCTTTGATAACCCTTGATAACACGTTGATAACCCCTGATAACACGTTGATAACCCCTAATAACCCTTTGATAACCCTTGATAATCCCTGATAACCCATGTTCCACGTTGATAACCCTTTAATAACCCTTGATAACACGTTGATAACCTATGATAACACGGACTAAGGCAACCTATGCTTGAATAATAAGCCAGTCGGCGTGAAGTGCGACACCAAAAGCCACTCAAGGGGTCCGAAACTTGCAATAATCTTGGTACACCTAGGTCATGGTTATCACTGTTATCATCCTGTTATCTCCGTGTTATCACATGTTATCAAATAATCTTCGTACACTCTTCCTCGGAGTTTCAGACCCCCCTTGAAGCCACTCTCCATTCGCTTATGGAGTCTTGGCAGCAAAAGTAGAAAAAAAGTGGAAAAAAGTTGAAAAAAAGAACAAATTTACAAGTTTCTGAGATTATCAACGTTGTTATCATCATGTTAACAATATGTTATCATTAGTTATTAGCATTTACTATTAGCGTGTAATGTGATATAAGTTATATAAATACTAAGGGGTCCGAAACTTGCAATAATCTTCGTGCACCTTGGTCATGTTATCACTGTTATCAACCTGTTATCTCCATGTTATCTACGTGTTATCAAATAATCTTCGTACACCTAGGCCGTGTTATCACTGTTATCAACCTGTTATCTCCATGTTATCTCCGTGTTATCACGTGTTGTCAAATACTCTTCGTACACCTAGGCCGTGTTATCACTGTTATCTCCATGTTATCAACCTGTTATCTCCGTGTTATCACGTGTTACAAATAATCTTCGTACACCTAGGCCGTGTTATCACTGTTATCAACCTGTTATCTCCATGTTATCTCCGTGTTATCACGTGTTGTCAAATACTCTTCGTACACCTAGGCCGTGTTATCACTGTTATCTCCATGTTATCAACCTGTTATCTCCGTGTTATCACGTGTTACAAATAATCTTCGTACACCTAGGCCGTGTTATCACTGTTATCAACCTGTTATCCATGTTATCGCGTGTTATCAAATATTCTTCGTACACTTTTCCACGGAGTTTCGGACCCCCCTTGTATAAATGTGTTATATGAGAGGTTGAAAATGAAATAATTTGAAAAAAGGTCAAAGGTCAGAAGGTCAACTTGAGGTCAAAGGTCATATCCGCCTTGCTCCAGCTAATTCATCAACACCCGAATTCCTGACCGAATTGTAAATATTTATATTAAACTACAATTTTAGAAATGAAACTGATAACATGATGATAACATAATCAAATTGTTTCCACTTTCAGTTTCCCCTTTTTCCCCTCTTCCCTTATTTTTCCCCTTTTCCCCTCCGCATTAGAATCCAAGGCTGTTATTCCAGATTTTCCCTTTTCTCTTATTTTCCCCTTTTCTCTTATTTTCCCCTTTTTCCCCTCCGTACTAAAATCCAAGGCTGTTATTCCAGATTTTCCCTTTTCTTTCATTTTCCCCCTTTTCCCCTTCGTACTAAAATCCAAGGCTGTTATTCCAGATTTTCCCTTTTCTCTTATTTTTCCCTTTTCCCCTCCGTACTAGAATCCAAGGCTGTGCTTCAAAATTTTCCCTTTTCTCTTATTTTCCCCCTTTCCCCTCCGTACTAGAATCCAAGGCTGTGCTTCAAAATTTTCTCTCTTCCCTTATTTTCCCCCTTTTCCCCTCCGAACCAGAATCCAAGGCTGCCCTTTCAATTTCCCTTTTTCCCGCTTTCCCCTTATTTTCTCCTTTCACCCTCCGTACTAGGATCCAAGACTGTGCTTCAAAATTTTCCCTTTTCCTCTTCCCTTATTTTCCCCTTTTTTCCTCTCCGTTCTCTCCCCACTAGAATTCAAGGCTGTACTTCCAGATTTTCCCTTTTCTCTTATTTTTCCGTTTTCCGACCCCATTTTCCCCTTTCTCAGGGAATTTTCGTGCAAAGTGGAAACATTGACTCTAAGATCCTTGGTAAGATTCTTGGTTAAGATTCTTGGTAAGATTCTGGTCAAGATTCTTGGTTAAGATTCTTGTTAAGATCTTGTCAAGATTTTTGGTAAGATTCTGGGTAAGATTCTTGTTAAGATTCTTGGTAAGATTCTTGGTAATATTCTTGTCAGATAAGATAAGGTCAGGTGTCAGGTAAGATTCTTGGTAAGATTCTTGGTTAAGATTCTTGGTAAGATTCTGGTCAAGATTCTTGGTTAAGATTCTTGTTAAGATCTTGTCAAGATTTTTGGTAAGATTCTGGGTAAGATTCTTGTTAAGATTCTTGGTAAGATTCTTGGTAATATTCTTGTCAGATAAGATAAGGTCAGGTGTCAGGTAAGATTCTTGGTAAGATTCTTGTTAAGATTCTTGGTAAGATTCCTGTCAAGATTCTTGGTAAGATTCTGGTCAAGATTCTTGGTAAGGTTCTTGGTTAAAATTCTCGGTAAGATTCTTGTTAAGATTCCTGGTGGATTCTTGGTTAAGATTCTTGTCAAGATTCTCGGTAAGATTCTTGGTTAAAATTCTTGGTAAGATTCTCGGTAAGATTCATGTTAAGATTCTTGTCAAGATTCTCGGTTAAGATTCTTTGTAAGATTCTTGTCAAGATTCTCGGTTAAGATTCCTTGTAAGATTCTCGGTAAGATTCTTGTCGAGATTCTTGGTAAGATTCTTGGTTAATATTCTTGGTGAGATTCTTGTTAAGATTCTTGTCAAGATTCTTGTCAAGATTCTTGTTAAGATTCTTGTTAAGATTCTTGGTAAGATTCTTGGTTAAGATTCTCGGTTTAGATTCTTGTCAAGATTCTTGTCAAGATTCTCTATTAAGATTCTTTGTAAGATTCTTGGTAAGATTCTTCTCAAGATTCTTGTCAAGATTCTTGGTAAGATTCTTGTCAAGATTCTTGGTAAGATTCTCGGTAAGATTCTTTGTAAGATTCTTGGTAAGATTCTCAGTAAGATTCTTGGTTAAGATTCTTTGTAAGATTCTTGTAAGATTCTTGGTAAGATTCTTGGTAAGATTCTTGGTAAGATTCTCGGTAAGGTTCTTGTCCAAATTCTTGGTAAGATTCTTTGTAAGATTCTTGGTAAGATTCTTGTCGAGATTCTTGGTAAGATTCTTGGTTAAGATTCTTGTTAAGATTCTTGTCAAGATTCTTGTCAAGATTCTTGTTAAGATTCTTGGTAAGATTCTTGGTTAAGATTCTCGGTTTAGATTCTTGTCAAGATTCTTGTCAAGATTCTCTATTAAGATTCTTTGTAAGATTCTTGGTAAGATTCTTCTCAAGATTCTTGTCAAGATTCTTGTTAAGATTCCTGTCAAGATTCTTGGTAAGATTCTTGGTAAGATTCTCGGTTAAGATTCTTGTCAAGATTCTTGGTAAGATTCTCATTAAGATTCTTATTATGTTGTTTGTTATTGTTCAATAAAGGGCGCCGGCATTAGCGGAAGCTTTTGTTGACTCCGCGACAGAAGCCATGAAAAATTACTGCCAAGATTCACGGTTAAGATTCTTGCAAGAATCTCAGTTAAGATTCTTGTAAGAATCTCTAACTACCGTAGAAAGAAGCCGCAAGAATTTTTTCCCAGATTCAAGAATCAAAACAAAGGTTTTACTGTACTCGTAAGGTTTCTTATCGAGATTCTTGAAAATATTTCCAGATTCACTTTCAGTTTCCCCATTTTCCCCTTTTTTCCCTTCGACTGAAAGTATAATTGTCCCCTGTTTTCCCTCTGTGCATGTATTTCTGAATACCCCTCCATTTTCCCCTATTTTCCCCTTTCCCCCCTCTGTGCTATATTTCTACATGTCCTCCATTTTCCCTCTTTCCTTCTTTTCCCCTTTTTCTCCTTCGCTTGAAAATATTTTTTCCCCTTTCCCCCCTCTGTGCTATATTTCTAAATGCTTCTCCATTTTCCCTCTTTCCTTCTTTTCCCCTTTTTCTCCTTCGCTTGAAAATATTTTTCCCCCTTTTCCCCCGTGCTATATTTCCAAGTTTCTCTCCATTTCCTTCTTCCCTTATTTTCCCCTTATTTCCCTCTGTCCTAGAATATGAAGCTATATTAAAAAATTCCTTTTTTCCTCTTCCCTTATTTCCCCCTCTGTCCTAGTATATGGAGCTATAACTTGTAAATTTCCCTTTTCCTTCTTCCCCTATTTTCCCTTTCTGTGACCCCATTTTTCCTTTTTCAGGGAATTTCCCCTGCGAAAAGTGGAAGCATTATGAAAGGTGGTTCAATAAATACCACACATGCCGGATATAACATGACGTTTCCGGGGATACCCGCCGACCGGAAACTATCTCATAACCTGTTATCAACTGTTATCACCTGTTATCAAAATTATCACCTTTTTACCAAACCCCCCACACGATTCTCCAGTCAAGATTTTTGAAAATTCTCGCGCTCTTTTCGTTATAGAATCTCTACATGCCAAGGGGTCCGAAACTTCCGATAATCTTCGCACACCTGTGCCCTGTTATCACTGTTATCAACCTGTTATCTCCATGTTATCTCCGTGTTATCACATGTTATCTAATAATCTTCGTACACCCTACCTCAAGAGTTTCGGACCCCTTGCTATATGCGAATAAAACGTCAAGATTCTTACAAGATTCTTGCAAGATTCTTAAGATTCCTACACCTACGTCCTGTTATCACTGTTATCAACCTGTTATCTACGTTTTATCACATGTTGTCAAATAATCTTCGTACACTTTACCTCGGAATTTCGGACCCCTTGCTATATGCGAATAAAAGGGCAAGATTCTTACAAGATTCTTGCAAGAGTCTTAAGATTCCTACACCTACGTCCTGTTATCACTGTTATCAACCTGTTATCTACGTTTTATCACATGTTATCAAATAATCTTCGTATACCTTACCTCAAGAGTTTCAGACCCCTTGCTATATGCGAATAAAACGGCAAGATTCTTACAAGATTTTCACAAGATTCTTGCAAGATTCTTGCAAGATTCTTAAGATTCTTGATTTCGTAGCGAACCCCCTCGTCTTTTGTATGGGACTTGAACGTCACTGGCTCTGATTAGTCGCACTGACTCTATTGTGCAGCTTTAATGACATGTCAACCTTATAATAACTGCAATATAATATTAATATATAATATTAATATATTAAATCAAAATTATAATAATTATTATTAATTATATAATAATTCAATTAAAAATTACAGAAAGAATCTTGAAAAATTCTTATATCAGGAACTATAGTTAAATAGAAACTGTATTAGGCTTATGGATATTGTAATAATATATTATTAATCTAAAATTATTGTAATTTAAAATTACAAATAATTCAGCTGGTTAACTCATATCTTTTAGTTTTTAGCGTTGTTATATGGTTCTATGGTGTAATGGTTAGCACTCTGGACTTTGAATCCAGCGATCCGAGAAGATCCGCTGAAATGGGAGGAACAGAGGCTGCAGGGAAGTAGAGTCAGATCGAGGTTACCCGAAACGATTTCCAACGAGAGAGGGAACAGCACGCACGCAGCAGCAGAGTTCCAACGTAACCGCAGGGTTCATATATCGAGACTACGTGACAAAGAAGGAGTCGTCTTAGAAGACACTAGAAGCATTGCGAGAGAGATTCAGGGGTTCTACGCCAACATTTTTAGAGATCAGTGCAATGACAGAGACGTGTGGAGTATGTTTTTAGAAGACTTACCTGTGATATCACCAGATACTCAAACGGCACTGACTGCACCAGTGACACTAAACGAACTAGAAAGTGCAATAAAGGCTTGCCACTCAGGCAAGTCACCCGGAATAGACGGAATACCGATAGAACTTTACAAAAAGTTTATTGGCACTTTAGGCCCCATTCTACTGGAGGTCTTCAAAGACTGGATGAAGCAAGGAAAAACGGGGGAGAGTGGCTCAGTAAGTTTAGTCCGACTAATACCGAAGACAACAGACCCACTTGGGGTTGCTGATTACAGACCAATAGCTCTACTATGCTGCGATTATAAAATTTTAGCTAGAATACTGAGCAAAAGGTTATCCAGCACTCTAACCCAGGTCATCGGCGAAAATCAAAGGGGCGGTATGCCCAAGAGAGACATAGGAACCAACCTAATGTTGACTAGAGAGTTGACGTATTTTGCTCACACACGGCAAGCCAAACTAAGCTTCCTAAATCTAGACTTCGAAAAAGCTTACGACTACGTAGACAGAGGCTACCTGTGGGAAGCGATGAAAAGCATGGGCTACCCGGATCAGTTCATACTTACTGTAAAGTGTCTATATAATAATGCCCGCCTGAGCATCCTGGTAAACGAAGAGACATCTCAGCCAGTACAGATGGACAGGGGGCTACGACAAGGATGCCCGCTCTCGGTATTTTTATACATTATCTTTTTAGAACCGTTCTTAAGAGCAATCGCCAAGGGGTTGACAGGATTCCCAGTACTACATCATCGTGCCTTTTATTATGCGTACATAGACGATGTCACTATCCTTTTAAGCAAGGACGAGGATTTTCAACGGTTTAACGAAATTTTAGAGAACTTTACAAGAGCGACAGGGGCTACTCTAAATAGAAAGAAGACATGGGCCTATGGAATGGGAGAGTGGG